>VNJS01009168.1:0-10980 GCA_008042575.1 Drosophila watanabei | reverse complement strand
GATCAGCATCAACAGCCGAGTCGATCTAGCCATGTCCGTCTGTCCGTCTGTCCGTCCGTCTGTCCGTCCGTCTGTCCGTCCGTCTGTCCGTCTGTCCGATTATTCGCGAACTAGTCCCTCAGTTTTAAAGCTATCTGAATGAAACTTTGCAAATAGTCTTCTATATACTCTCACTCGTACATAAGTCGGAACGGGCCGGATCGGTCAACTATATCATATAGCTGCCATACAACCGATCCGTAAATTTGTTGAAAAAAAATTATAACTTCACTGTTTTTTAACATATCTTGATCAACTCTCGGTTATGAGCTTTCTATATTGTTTTAGATTTTTTAATTTAATTTTATAAAAATCGGACTACTATATCATATAGCTGCCATAGGAACGGTCGTGAAATTTTCAGAAAAAAAATTATAGCTTTGTCAGTTTTCAACATAATTTCTTCTACTTTGAGATACAAGTATTTTATATTTTTTCAGAATTTTGTTGTAAATTTCATAAGAATCGGACGACTATATCATATAGCTGCCATACAAACGATCGGTAAACGTGGAGAAAAATTACATTTTACTTTACATGTAAAAATCTGAAAAAATGTAAAAAAAAATGTAAAACTGTACAAATTTTATGTATATGAAAGTAGTTCATATTATATTATGTATATTGGGATAGATTATAATTTATACAATTGGAATCTGCAAGGGTATACAAACTTCGGCGTGCCGAAGTTAGCTTCCTTTCTTGTTTTTCGATAAATTTGAACTATTCAAAATAAATGCGACGAAAAATTTAATTTAGTTTACACTTCAAAATTTGTTGTTGTAGATTTCATAATTGTTTTTGTGTTTTTAATTTTTATGTTTTCATTTTCAGCAAATGTTGCGCATATGTTTGGGGTTACAATTTCGCCAGGGAATGCTTTCCTACCGACTGAATAATGGGTTAATGGGGGGTGTTTTTAGAGGGGGGGGGCCTTTGTGTAAATATTTGAACTATGTTTTTTTTTTGTTTTTTGTTGTTTTTAATATATATAAAAAAATCGCATCGTTTGTGTGTTTTGTACTTTGTTAGAAATTCACGCAGATATGCTGAAAATTATCCAACCGAGTCCGAATCAATCAAGTCAACGAATCTAACCGAAATCCCATATCTGAACCAAAGTAATGCCCTTGCCAAGCCACCCAACCACCCAACCAAATATCATCCAACGTCAGTGCCTCGTTCCTTCGTCCTTCTGTTTCTCCCCCCCAATCCTTCTCATCCTTGTCCTTCTTATCGATATCTCTCTCTCTCTCTCGTGTCTCTGCTGTCCTTCGCCTTAGCCTAGTACTTCAATATTTGTTATATCGTACATCGAACTTATTTATGCTTCCTAATGCTAACTATCGATTGCGATTTCGTGATCGATTTCGCTCTCGATTTCGTCCTAGTTGTGTTAAGGTAGATGGAAAGCTATGCAGATAGATAGATAATTAGATAGATTATAATATTTATAGGGGAAACTAAATGGAAACGTATGTTTTTATATATATATATATAAATATAAATTGCACATAACTTGCTTTTTAGACTTAGCACTTAAATAACTACGACCAATGCCTATGCACATCATATCCCGTTTTCTTTCTTTGATAAAAAGTTTCAATTTGGTCGATATTCCTCCTCTGGATGTGTGTGTGGTGTGTGTGTATGGAGGTTATACATTATATCATATATTTATATATATCATTTACAATTCTTACTAGATTTCCACATACATTATTACATACATGTACTCTATATACGAGTATGTACTTGTGTGTGTTTGCAATTGGCACATCATGTCTCCAAAAAGTCGAACCAAATCAAAAATACTTGATGTCTGCATGTTAGAGCTGCATAATGATCGATATTTTCGATTATTTATCGGCTCTAGAGTGTATTGCACATGTTTGATGCCAGCAGGCGGCAGAAGAACTTAAAAAACTATCGACATTTCTCGATTTCGAACGACCAAAATAAAGAAATACATCAACGGATATAAAATAAGGGGAAAGTAAAATCAAACTTCGATTGTTGGCATTGAGGTTACGAAATATCGCCGCCTATCGATTTCAAATCGATTTTTTGCCAGCTTGGAACAACCAAAAGATAAACTGAAACAATTTAAATTAAGGAAGGAAAATAAAAAGACAAAACGTAATTAGTTAACTAAACCATTTACTAAACATTTATTGATATCAAGTAGTTGTTGTTGTTGTTGTTGTTGTGGTGTGAAATCAACTGAAAATTTGTCAACTCGCCTAAAACTAATTGCATTATAATTTGAATGTAAGTAGGTTGTTGGTAGGATCTCCACAAAAAAAAAAGAGGGAATTTAAATAATAAAGCAACGCAACTGTTGGTCGCTGTTGCTGCTTAACTAATCCAATCGTAAATCGTATAATGAATCGAAAACATAGGTCTTACTAACTAGTTCAATAGTGTGTGTGAGTAGGTGTAGTAAATAGTTGAACAAAAATTTAATTCGAAAAACACATTATCGGTGAAGAAGAATTTAAGTGTAGCAAACAAAAAAAAAAGAATATATATATATATTTATTAAACGATTTTCTATTAAGGCAAATCATGTTAAAGCGCCACCATAGTTCTCCTTCCTCCGCCGCCGTTAAAGTTAAACATAATATAAAGCTGCCAAAGCCAAGGGTGTTGTGTGTGTCGTGTGTGTCGTGTGTGTGTCGTGTGTGTGTCGCGTGTGTGTTGCTTTTGGTGTGTTCTAAACGTAAATCTAATTTCTGCTTTAGTTCTACCAAAATTTGCCACCGCTTTGGCTTACAATTCTCCCAGCATCGAGCTTCCGTCGTGTGTGTCTGCCCGCTCCTTAAACTTCTAATTCTATATTCATCTCGCCTCATCGTCTCCTTCTGTTCTGTTTTGTTTTTGAAGAAAAAAAAGGTATATATATATATATTCCACTAAATTCAATTTACGACTGAAACGTGAAAGGATTTTGCCGCCTCCGAAAGTTGAATCATTCCAAGGTATCCTTTTGGATTGGTTTTCTGCGGAGTTTTATGGTGTATTGTGGTGTCTTGGTGTATTGTATTGTGTTGTTTTGATTTGTTGTGGTGTTGTGGTGTTGTCTGTTTTTGTTGTGGGGGGTCACTTAAAATTAATTTAACAGCTTATCGACTTTGTAGACGCGCTCTTCCGACCTCTCCTGCCTCCGGGTCGTGTTATTATGCATTAATTCTAGATTAATATAAGCTTTAGTTGTGTGTTGTGTAGTTTCTCTGCTGCTGCTGCTGCTGCTGCTGCTGCTGCTCATCTTCATGATCGCCTTCTGTCCTCGTTCTTGCTTGCTCTTTGTTGCTGCTGCGTAAACTAGTAAATGCTAAAAAATAGGATAAGGTCAGCGGCTCCTTAGGCCGCCGTGTCCACCTCCTCCACAATGTGGTTGGGCGAGACTTCGCTGGGCGGAGCTGCTGTGGCTGCCGCTGCCGTCGCTGTTGTTGCCGTCGTTGCCGTACCTCCTCCAGCCGCTCCACCGCTGCCGCCCGTTGTGTTGCTGTTGCTATTTGCATTGGTATTGCTGGCGGTATTGCTGCTGCTGCTGCTGCTGCTGTTGGTGGGAGTCGTCGCCTGAGCTGGGACAGCGGCTGCTGATGTGGCCACTAAGGCGCTGACTGCGCTGTACTGTACAGCCGATGAGGTGGCGCCACTGCTGGTAGCGGGGGCTGCCGCATTGGGCATGGCATAGGGGCCGCTCTTCAGCTTGCGAGCCTCGCGCTTCTGCTTGTGCTGCTGCATGACCAGCCGCAGCTGGTCCATCTTGGAGCGCGTCTTCATGTTGGCCAGCTCCACGGTGCACTTCTGGCACATGTGCTCCCGCTCCCGCTCCCGTTCCCGGCAGCTGCAGGAGCCGGCCGACTGACTGGCGGCCACGCTGCTGGCTGCCTCGGCCGGGCAGCAGCTGTGCAATGACTTGGAGCCGGTCGAAGCCTTCGAGCCGGCGGCGGCCGCTGACGAGGTGTTGGAGGAGGCGGAGGAGGATGATGATGAGGGGGAGAAGTAGCCCTGTAAGTCGTGGAAGGAGCAACTACATCCGCCGCTTGTCGCCGATTGCTGCTGCTGCTGCTGCTGCTGCTGCTGTTGCTGCTGCTGCTGCTGTGCCCGGCTGCTGCACTTGGCGCAGTTGTGATGCCGCGAGGAGTACTGCAAGAGATAGATCGTTAGCCTGGATTGGCACTTGGTAATATAACACCAGCTCACTACTCACCACTTTGCTGCGCGACCCGTGATGCATTCCGTTGCTGGTGGCCGCCGTCGGGGAGGCTCCACTGCTGCCGTTGCCCGTACCCGAGGCCGAGTTGGAGCCAGCTGCCGGCGATCCGGCGGTGCTTGGCGCCTCGAAGCTAATGCGGGCACCGCGCCCATATTGCGGCGTGGCGCTCAGCAGGTCATTCAGGATGTGGATCACCGTGGAGATGTCGCGCTTGGGACGACCGTAGCGGTCCTGCAGCGCCGGATTCAAGGTGCCGGAAAAGGTGCCCGAGTAGATGCCTTTGCCGTGGTTCTTCATCGATTCGATAACGGCACCGGAACCGCCCTTGCGCGGTGTCTCCTCACCGCCGCCGCCGGCACCACCACATCCGCCGTGGGAGCTGGATGAGCCACTGCTGCTGCTGCCGCCGGAGCTACTGCTGCCGCCGGAGCTGCTGCTGCTGCTGCTGCCCACGACACTGGCAGCTCCGGACAGGTCGATCTTGTTGGTGAACACCTCCTTGGAGAGCTTGCGCAGCGTCTGGGTGAGGTTGCGCGACGCTTCGGCCAATGTTCGGGTGTCCGAGACGCCCAGCGATGAGTCCTCGGGCTCAGCGGCAGAGGCGGTCAACAGAGGTGGCAATGAAGCGCCCGCTGTTGCTGCTCCGGTCGTGGCAGCACGTGTTCCAGCACCTGCTGCTCCCGACGCCTGATCCAGCTTGCGACGCGACGAGGAGCCAGCGGACGACGACGCACCCGAAGACGAGGAAGCGCCAAAGTTCGGTCCACTGCCCGAGGAGTGGTTCACGGCACAGGCGTGCTGGTAATAGTTGCTGCCGCTGCTGCTGCTGCTGCCGTGATTATGTCCGTGTCCATGGCCATGACCATGGTAATGACGATGCTTGGTCCTGGTGATTCTATTGTTGCCGGTCTTGTGCAGCATCGAGTTCCCCGAGAAGGTGACGCCCGCGCCCGGCGCAATGGAGCGAGCGGCATAGCCGGCGTTCACTCCATTGCAACTCGACTCGGGGCACTTGCCGGCGGAGGCGGAGGTGCCGCCTGGTCCGGATCTGGCCAGCGGTGTGCCAACGCCGGCGGTGGACACCAGCGGAGCCAGCGGCGGGGCCACCGACGACGGCGTGGGCAAGCGCGTGCACAGACACGAGGTCAGCTTGGCGGCAATGGGATCCTGCTGGCAACCGCCAGCGGTGCAGGCAGAAGCCGACGACGACGACGAGCTGGAGCTGCAGCTGCAGCCGGAACTGGAGCTGGAACTGGAGCTGGTGGCGGCACTCGAACTGGCGCCGGCAGCCGTATTAGGCAGGGGAATGTTCTTGATGGCCGTCATCTGGATGGGGCTGGACACGAGATTCGACAGCGACTTGATGGGCGATTGCTCCAGCACAGCCTTGGCGGGACTCGAGCCGGCGCTGCCGGAGCTGGTCGCGGAGCCGCGGGGAGCCGTGCCAGTCGAGTCCTTCATGGCGTATTCCTTGAACATTTTCAGAATGTCGCCCTTGACCAGCGGCTTGCTGAGATCGGGCGTTGTGCTTGAGCTCTGGACCGGGCTGGAGTTGGAGTTGGAGTTACTGTTGCTGGAGGAGCCTTTACCCGTGGAGCCTGGATCTCCGTACATCTTGCGGAGCGAGTGACAGACAATGCCACCGCCGCTGCCGGCTGCCACAGCCGAGGCATTGTGATGATGATGGTGATGGTGGTGATGATGATGATGGTGGTGGTGGCCATGACCGTGTCCATGGCTGTGACTGTGCCCATGCCCGTGGCTATGGCCGTGTCCGTGCCAGGAGCAGTGATGCAGACTCGGATGCTGGTGGCTGTGAACGTGTCCATGGCCGATCTTTCCCGAAGAACGATGCCCGGAGTAGCGGGCTCTCGACGATGACAACGATGACGATGATGATGACGAGGAGGAGGAGGATGAGGAGGAAGAGGAGGAAGAGGATGTGGTGGTGTTGCCACTGCCGCTTACGGCTAGCACCGCTGCCGCCGAGGAGGAGGAGGACGCCGCGGACGACGATGATGCAGAAGTGCCAGCTGGCAGTGAGGATGGGGCAGAGGAGCCAGCCGCTGTGCCGGTGGTGGTGATGCTGCTGCTGCTGCTGCTGTTGGAGCCACCGGTGGTTGTGGCCACTGTGGTGCCGCCGCCCGCCGGATTCACTGTGCTCAGCTGCAGCTGAATGAGCATCATGTGGTCGCCGAGGCGCATGCTCAGGTTGAGCGGAGTCTTGCCGCTGAGGAAGTCATTGACCTGCGAGTCGTTGAGCGATTCCAGCGCTTGCATAACGGTGTTCTCCGGACGCTGAGCCTGCAAGTAAGAAGAGAAGTAAAGAGAACAAGTTAAAGATCGGTTTTGACTGGAATATACATATATCTATTTTTTATTTTATTTTATTTAATACATTTTATTTCAAGGATTTTTGTGTCTCTCTACGTTTATGTTAAGTTATCGATGTTTAATTCGTTTATCGATAATTTAAAGTTACAAAATAAGTGAGCAAAATCTACATTCTGTATTATATATCGAACATAAAATACACAAAAGAGAAATATTAATGAAGAAAATGTGTTTTTTTTTTAGTTTATAATATTAATATTAAATTTAATAAATTTGATACATTAATCGATAACTGTACTTTACGAAATAAGTGACATAAATCTTAAAAAATATATCATTATTAATTATATATTAGACATCAAATACACAAAAGAGAAATATTAATGATATTAAATGATCTATGTTCGATATATTAATCAAGTTATTATTATTATCGATTATCGACCAAGTTATCGAATTTACGAAATAAGTGGCATACCATCTATAAAAATATATAGTTATTAATTATATATCGAACATAAAATACACAAAAGAGAAATATTAATGAACTAAAAATTTTTTTAAGTTGATAATATTGATATTAAATTATCTATGATCGATATATTAATCGATTACTTGACATTGCGAAATAAGTGACATAAATCTAAAAAAAATACTTAATTTTTAATTACATATCGAACACAAAAAAACACAAAAGGGAAATTATTAAAGAAGTAACTGTTTTTTTAAGTTGATAAAATAAATATTAAATTATCAATGTTCGATAAATTAATCGATAACTTGGCATTGCGAAATAAGTGACATAAATCTATAAATTTTTGATATATTAAACCGATGTAATTGTAACAACAGAAAAATCAATAAAATAGTTGATAATTCCGGTACTTCAGCATTCAATGTGATACTTTTCGATATTTCACAATGTATATTATTTTCTTGTGAATAATAATACTTTATAATTTTATCGATAACTTGACTTTACGAAATAAGTAACATCAAAAACGGTTAAGCAGATATTGAAGTGTCTTTGGTGACATAAATCTATAAAAATGTTTGATATATAAACCTGATATAATTGTAACAAGAGAACAATCAATAAAATTGTTGATAATTTCGATATTTCATCATTAAATGCGATATTTTTCGATATTTCACAGTGTATATTATTTTCTTGCGATTTGATCGATTTGATCGATTAAATTTATAAACATTCCTTTTGTTAATTTCGATAACAAAATGCACCTGAAAGGAAGACATTCCTATGACTCTTGCATAAGTGCGAAATGCCGCATTCCAAGCAGATGCTTTCAGTTCGATACAGTACGATTATCGCGTTAACTATTTACAGGCCCTCCCTGTACCCCTCCCTCCTTCAGCATTCGAAAGCCTCCCCCTTTTCAGAACTTATTATTATTATTATTATTGTATCTCCATTGTACGTGATTCAATGCGTCGCCTTTGTGTTCCGATCAAATATTTGCAAAAACCCAGGCAGCCAAGTCAACGCCTCGATTGCGTCAGAGGTGGGAACTAGCAAAGGGATTGAGGGAGGGAGGAAAAGGGCTCCCCTGCAATAAACTAAACTGCAACAGGGGCGAAGCAAGAATGCAAGTGCAAGTGCAAGTGAATTGTGCGAAATGAGAGCAGCTAAATACCAGGCAACAAAAGAAAACAAAGGCAATACATAAGCATATACTGCGACTCAGTTCGAAGCTTGATTTTTGTTTTTAGAGGTCTGGGTCTGGGTTAATTAATCATTTCCATTGCATATGCAAGCACCGAAACAGCAGCGGTCAGCACAATAGTAATGTGAATGTATTAAATCTTAAAATACAAATAATATTGTTATATAGGTTTGGTGTATTGAAATACATAGGTGTTGAAACAACCACCTTTTTTAATGCAAAATACAGATGTATATTAAAAGGAACTCAAAAATGGTATAACCACAAACATATCATCTCTATATATATCGAAAATATTGTTAACTTTGTTATATCGAAATTGCAAATATCGATAAATATCGCATTTGAATTTAAAATATTGATAACTATAAACTAGGGATTTATATAAAAAGAAAAATTACGAAAAATAATTCCGCATACACCGAACATATTGTAAACTTTGTTATATCGAAATTGCAAATATCGAACTTGACTTGAAAATATCGATAACTATAAGCTAGGGATTTATATGAAAATAAAAAATTCGAAAACTATAGCTCCCGTTATATTTTATCAAAAAATATCTTTAACTTTGTTATATCACATTTAAAACTTTGATCAAAATTTACCTTACAAATTATGTAATATTTATTCAACTCTATTTTTCCGAGTATATTGATTGAATATGTGTAACAAGGCATTGATTTATCGCACCCAGATCGAAATTTTTGCGTCTAATATCGATGCAGTATCAATTAATCGATAAATTTTTATACAACAATCCTTGTATTTTAAAATAAAAACGTTTATACATTATAATGCAATTTCAGTGACTATTTTTGCGACCTCTGCTGTCATCGTTGCGGTCAGTGGAAGTGGAGTGAGTAAGAGAGTGCGACTGGCATACCGTATGAGGGGCGGGCGGGACAGGAGGTCATGTTTTTTAATTTTTTTATTGACTCTGCGCTCTGACACAGTGACCCAATAATATTCAAATGAAGCTCGCCTCTGTTTTGAGTTAAGATGAGGCCGAATCATCATCATCATCATCATCATCATCATCATCATCATCATCATCATTCATGCCCACTTTCCCTTTGCCATTTGACGCAGCGTGAACCTTATGCAACAATCCCCCGATGAAGTTTCCCTCCCAAAAAAATAAATAAGATACAAAAAGCTGGAAGCTCGGCCTAGCAACAAACCGAAAAAGATATATATATATATATATATATCCGAAGAAATGGAGGTAACAAAGCTTAGCAGTTTTTGGAGTCGAGCCTATTTGGTGACGCTGTTGTTGTTACTGGACTTGGATTTTAAGTGTACCAAGGTCAACTGACGTCGCACACGCAGCTTACGTCATCACCATGGCAGTGCCAGTCGCAGCGAAATCGAAATTTTCAAATTTTTAAAACCAAGAGCAACACCAAAATCAGCAACAGCAGCAAAAGCAACAAAAGCAGCAACAAAGGCAGTCAATGCTGTAATTTATTAACTTTGTGCAAATTGACTCGAGTTGTTTTTGTTTTTCCTCTCATTTTTTTTTTTATTTTTTTGGCAGGGAAAATGCCTTTTGGTCAACCGGTTTTCGGTGGCTTGAAACTCAAAGTAACAAATACATCAAAATCGAAGCCCTAGATTCCGTAAAGTTGAGCGAAAAATAAGGTTTACAAAGACCTTTTTGTATATATCTTTTTATATGTACTATCAAAGTGTGGCCTTGTATTTTTTTGTAATTATTATTAACAATTAAATAAATAATAAATAATTTATTGATCAACTTATATATCTGCAATTAAATACATTTATTTAAAGGAATTTTAAATAAAAAATATTGCAGAACACAATAAATAATTGTTAATCATTTTCTCTATTGAAATTCTAAGAAAACTTTATAAAAATTGCAATTAAAAATATGTAAACCTTAACACCACCCTCACATTTTTTTTTTTTTTTTTTTTTTGTGGTTATTATTAACAATTAAATAAATAATAATTAATCACTTAATCACTTTAAACACCTGCAAAAAATTGTATTTATTTAGAGGATTTTAAATAAAAAATAATTCGAAATACAAAAAATAAAAGCAAATGTAAATAATAGTTAGACATAATTCTAAATCAAAACAAGAAAATTGCATAAAAATTGCAATTAAAATCATCATTTTCTCTATTGAAATTCTAAAGAAACTTTTAAACAAAATTTCAATTAAAAATATGTAAAACTAAACACTATTCTCCCGTTATTTTTTTAAAATTGTAATTAATTATTATGAACAGTTTAAATAAATAAATTAATTTATATATGGACAATTCTCTGATGTCGCACGCGACATTTGTACGCATTCAGACTAAAAAAAAACATGTTCTAAGACTTTATTTTAATTTAACAAAATTTGAAACTTATAGCTCTTGGTAAGCTCTATAATTGATGATAAGATCGATTTTGAAAAATTTTTCGTTTTCGAGAAATTTACCAAAATGTATGGAATTCGCACGCGACAAAAACAGAAGTCACTTTTTCCAAAACCCGTTCAAACACTGATCTCAGCAAAACCTGATGAGAGATTTTAGTGCAATTAGTTTTAATGTAGTATGCATAATGTTGTCTTCAAATTATTTTTAGTTTGACCTTAAAATATGAATTAGTTTTTTTTTAAGTTGAATTTTTATCGATGTCGCACGCGACATGTCGCACGCGACACTTTGTTCCATC
>VNJS01009166.1:0-20220 GCA_008042575.1 Drosophila watanabei | reverse complement strand
AAGAGCATATTTGTGTCGTTGAAGCGTTCTATTTGTCAAATAATCACACTATTTTCCACGGGTCAGGTTAGAACCTTCAAAGTTAATTTTCAGAGAAAGTGCGCAAAAGTGCACTTTTATACTTTCAGAATATAACAAAAATTGAATGCCCTACAAAATATAGCCGATTCCAGAGATGGAGAGAGCTGGACTCACTTTGTAGCTCAATTTTAATATTAGAATCAAACAAAAATGTCTATATTTTTCAGGGTTACCAATTACACAATAGTATAACCACACCGCTATCTATTTTTACATTTAATACACACAAACATATATTACAAACTACCAAGAACAAGATTGCATCCAAAAAGTTGCACTTTATTTCGATTATTTAAACTTTTACGATATTTAAAGTTTGCACAATAAATTAGCGATTTAACAGCGCTCGCCTCTCCTTGCAGTAACAGCAGACTTAACAGCGGATAACTTAACAGAGCGAGTCACTGTTAAACTGTTATGGTCGTAACATTGCAGGTTGATGTTATTTAAATATATTTCGTTTGATAAAAACTTATTTTAACGACTTTTAGAAAATGGGTTTAGGCCAGAAAAAGTGGTCTTCCGCCCCATAGTGCACCGGACGACAACCAGTTATTCGATCGTGATCGATAAATGCGCATCCTTAGCGCGAGCCAAATGATGTCACTCGCCCGAATTAGATCCTGGCTAAGAGGTAAACAAACATTAAAGTGAGGCAAATATGCTGGGAATCAAGTTCTCCGCGCACAACTGTAAAATAGCGAATTAATTATCTACAGATATCAAGGCGTAGATATGCGTAGAAAGAAAGCCCCCCAAACTCCGTTGAGAAACTTGTTCTGGGGCTTTGTGGCTGACAAAGATTCGCTCATTCTTCATTGTTTTGTTCAGATGAATGGGGGAATATTGTTAATTGAGATTATTAGGTATTAAAACCAAATTTTATTTCGCCTTGTGCTGCGGCCAAGCAACCCGAACTTTAAATTAAACAAGTCGCTTCGGTATCGGGGATTCGTTCAGCTCCCAAAATAAGTTGGTTGCCATAAACTCAGTGGCCATCTTGGGTCACTCTTCTCCATGACGTTCACCTTAGACCATGCACACCGAAATGCCATTCAAGTGGCAGCAGCCCTAAAACGGCCCAAAACGGAGCGCGTCGTGCCATGGAGGTCAGCATCTCGGCCTGACATTTAGCCTGCCGCCTGGCTGGCCATATATCAAGTTGGTGGCGACTATATCGCCACGTCTATGGCTATATCTTTGCGGACGGAGCGTGGGGTCCATTAAATGCCTGGCAATCTCTACGCAATTCGCAACGCACGTGTGTCTTGATGAACGAGCCGCACAGATTGTGGCGGCAAACGTTTCAGAATGCTGGCATTTAGTCGTTAAGTGGCTATATAATGATAATATTTAAGATCGTGGTGTAATTGAACGTTTTACGCATGCTAGCAAATAACTATGATTAGGAAAAGACTTAATGCGGCATTAGGGTGATGAATTATGGCCAAGCTTTGCCTCCGCCGAGGAGATCATTTTGTCTTTCGACACTTCAGCACTCTCGATAAAGTACCGTTGCAAAATCCACACAATTCGCTTTGAAAGTTCAAGTTCGCTGCTATTTTTTTGGAATTTATTTTTTTTTTTGTTTTGTTCACGAAAAAAGAGTGACAAATGGGTTATTTATGGCTCAAGTGCACTTGGCTGACATTTGGCCAAATGACAATAACGGTTAGCTGAAAAAGGTGATGTTTTTATTTACGGTCTTGACTGCAAGACGTTGCAAGTTCGTTGTCAAAGTCTTTCGTTTTTTACTGCCAAAACAAGCCCTCAGATCTGCGGCCAGGCGATGATGATGAATCTTAATATAAACTCGAGGAAAAACCCCAACAAAGTCCGCCTAGAATATGTTGAAATCGGCGTAGAAAAAAACATAGAAAACATGTACATTATTTACACTTCATTAATCATCCAAGATGGGCCACAAAAAAGGCAGCAAACGAACGATTGTAAGGTTGTTTTTGTTTTGTTTTGTTTGTTTGCGTCTACAGGGAATCGCCAGATACTTTTACTCGCAGTATCTCTCGGATGCGGCTCATTGGCTTTTCAGCGAAGCGCACGCAGCGCCAGTTAACGCATCAACACTTGAGCGAGGCTCCGGCTACGAAAATCCCTAACAACTACAGCCACTTTAGTTGCTGGAGGGGAATCCTCCTTTTGGGGTATTGTTGCTTGAATGACTTTTTAATTTATTTGCCATTTCTTTTGCTGGCAACGTTAATGAGCAGACCAACCAGACCCGGCCAGACCCGACCAGACTAGACCCGGCTAAGGCTCTGGAAACAACAACAGGCGCTCGCATTTTGAACTTTTATCTGTCGGCCAACATCTGCAGACAACAAACGGGCAAAAATTATATTGTACTATAGCATTTTGTTACATTTGAGGCAGCCCTGGGTTGTGTTTTGTATTCGTACTTTATCTGGCTTTATTTTCGCCTGCCTTCGGCTCGTCTCCCCGGTCAACTTTAACCTCCTGCCACATAAAGCAAAAAAGCGGGCCCCTTTCTCCGCCCCAGCTGCCCGCCAGTGTGCGGGGGTGTGTGTGTGATGTGAAAGACGGTTAAGTCACACATTTGGCCTAAATTTGTCTTTTCTTTTAGCCTGGCTTTTCTTTTGTTCATTTGCGCCACGAGACCTGCCCGTAGACTGTAGAAGAAAACGAAACTGTGGCACCTCTTGACATTTAAGGCACATTTCCTAATTCCTGCACTACTTTCGGCGGCCCTCTGGTCCGAGTTCCTTACCCCGTAATCACTGAGCTGAGCACCAATTGAAATTATCTAACACAAAAATGCTGCAGCTGCATTTTCAGCTATTTTCTATTTTGTTGTTTTCTAACTCTGGGCCAGCCCCCTCCCAAGGGTTTATTCTGATTTAAGCGGCTACCGCCACCGTTCATCCTTGAACTGTGTGCTCAGCTCAGATCTAAGATTCGTTAATAACAATGCCAAGAGCCGAGGCAACAACTATTGTGGTTGCAGAATATTTTGCAACACTAAATTTATGCAGTAAAAAAATAGAAAACCAGCCAAAAGAAGCTGAAAAAAAAAAGAAAAATTGAAATGCATGCCGGCAGTTTTGAGGCTTTTGCATGGCTTTTAATTGCTGTATCTATTCATCTAAGCCAGCCAGCAATTTGCAAATTAATCATAAGGCCCAGAGTCACCGACTCAGGCCAAAATTGAAGATTTATGGAAATTGTTCGTCGTTTAATTTGCTTAGAACCAATTAATATTTACGTTGGTCATGAGAACTACAAGAAGCAAAAGCTAAGGCTGTTTTCTTTAATGGTAATAACTTTGATTCATTTGATTGGCCAACTTGATTAAGTTATTAGTTTTAATGGAGGCTGAGTTTTATATTTATAAAGACTTGACACAGACTTAACGAAATTTTAAATGTGTGCTTTTAAATTAAGATATTTAAATATAAATTTTAAAATATATTTCCGCCTCTGAAAATTGTTAAACAATACAGAACTTTGAACTAATATTTTTTCCAAGTGAATTATTATTAAGGAGTTTATATATTTTTATTTTCGACGATCTTAGTAAAGATGCAAGCGGGGCTTGCATAACTCACAAGAGCCACCATAAAATGGCCTCTCCATTATGAAGCCAACGCATTGACATTTTACCAGCCTCTCGGCTGGCTCGCTGACTGGCCAAAAGCAGTAACAAAATTACGTAGGAAATGTATGCAATAAATCTAAGTAAGATGGTGCTTTGTGAAAGGCAACGACTCCGAGCACACATCAGTTTTTGATATTTTTTGTGTTTATCCAATCATGCGTGCAAAATGCGTTTGGCATTTTATTAAGTAGAAGCCTCTCAGCTGTCAAACTATGTATGTGGAGAAGCTGTCGAAATATTCTTGATATTATTCTTGGCCTGGCCAACTCACCTTTAAGCGGCAACGGCATCATTGGCAGTGCTCTGAATGTCAGATTGTGGAGCAGTAGCACTCGGCTGAGTCGGCGGTAACTGTGGCAGCAACTCAATCTTCCACAGCTTCCTTTTCTTGCTTTCGGTTTCGTGATTGAAGTAATATGGAGGTTTCGCCGCCAACTTATTTATGACAAAGTTTTCCGCTCTCCTTAGCTTTTTGTTGTTTTCGTTTTTCTCGTGAATATTACTTAAATTGTTGCATATTTTCGTTATTGTTGTTGTTGATGTTGATGTTGTCTCACTATGCTCGATTATTTTGGTTATTATTTGTTATGGGCTAGAGAGGAATTGTAATGCACAGATATCACGATTTAGTTGATGTTTTCGGTGGCAGCAAGAAATCACTTCAAGTTGTTCATTAAGGCGAAGCTCAAGTTTGGCAATCTAAAGGCGAATCAACTGAGTTGATATAATTTTTGAGTAATATGAGATTCGGAACAAGTTCAAAGCAAGAAAAAAGCATTAAATTTGATTAGGTCAAAAAATATTTACAGAGTCCAACATGAAGTGATATTTTCTTGGCTTTAATTTATATTATTGAGGTTGCTTTCAAGTTTTTCAAAGTTTTTAGATCCTTGGAAAGTAAATACAAGCGATTATTATATTTAATTTCCAATTTGAAGCATTTTAATCCTTGGAACTCCACAATCCACAAATTGTTCCTAAGACAAGTAGTTAAAACTCCTTTAAAAACGTAAAAAATATCCCCTAAGATCGATCACTAGAGAGTTTCAAGTATCAAACACTTTATGAGCACTTTGGGTTTCTTCAACACGTTGGAGGGTTTTGAAAATACAATTTGAGCCAGAGCCAGACGAACAGAAGACGTCTTCACCCGTACGATATTCACATTTGAATGTTTCAATTGGCAAATGCGGCGTCCAACTTTAGTAGACTCGAAGCTCTGCCTCGCAAAAACGCTCGCAAAGCCAACGCAAACACAGCAATCACAGCTTTGGCAGCAAAGGCAAAGCCGAGGCGGACCAACTTGCCGCCCCAGCGAAGATCGCTGCCACATCTTCCTCAATTCCCAAAGCAGCCGAAGACGCCAAAAGCAGCCAGCAAACGCAAAACAAATGCAGACTGTCTTTGCGACCGGTCCAGCGATCAGCTGATCTCGGTTCGCTTGTGAGAAAAGCTGCGATCCGAACACGAGAGCGGAGTCTTCGGCTCCCGAGGCACTTAACAGCACTAGATCGGTACAGAAAAGCCTAACAGTTCTGTTAAAATTACTATTTTAGGAATTTAATCAGTGGATCTTAAGGAAGTTAAGGGTTTTATTTGAAGTTGATGGATGGATGATGGATTTATTGTGAGCATTAAAGTATAAATTTACTTTAAATTATAGATTTTCTTAAAGATTTTAGAATAGTTTTCATTGTAATATCTAGGTTACTTGAAAGAGTTTTGATATTAAGTCATAACTTTACTTATATAAGTGAACACTTTATTTTAAGTTAGTTAATAGATTATTTTTATAATATACCTTAAGGAAAAAGCTAATTATTCGTTTATTTATTAATATACAACTTTTAAAACAAGATCTTCAAATGAACCCAAATAAATATACGAGTATATTGGCTTCTTAGGTTATTGAATTATAAACCCTAGGATACAAATGTGATCTACATACGAGAAATAATGTAGTAACAATGGATTTTAATATTAAAAAACCCACAGCTATTTATAATCATAACTTAAACTATAGTTATATCAGCCCCTTAATTACTCCCATTTTCCAGACCTCCTTCCTGCCATCCCTGTCTTTATTTATAATAAAAATCGCATATGTAATAGGCCCTTAAGGGGCTTTAACCACTCAAAGGATTAACCTCCTTAGCGTCATTTTCCATAAATTGCATTAAATGCTGCTCAAAAGCAGCCGAAGCTGATTTCAATCAATCAGCAAGATGACAATTTGAAAATCCATCACCAGTTAATGAGGAAGGGGAAGCACTTGTAGGGTTTTCAAGCTGGGAACTCAGAGTCTGGAGAGGATTGCTGTACAGTGAAGTAGAGTGGGTCGGTGAGTCTTCGGCGATGGCTCGATCGCTCGTGGAAGGCATAACAAACAAAATCGCAAATTAAAGATTCGAAATGCCCGCAGTGACGACTTTTTGACTCGAGGCGTTTCTGGTTCCTCGTTTCTTGGCTCAAAAATGTTGGCTTCTATTTTCTCGGCAGACGCAAAGCGAGACAATGAGCCGAAAAGGGTAGACAGCTGAGCTGAGGAGTTGACAGTGGACAGTTTTTATTATGATTTTGGGGCAGCTCCAACTCCTGTTGTTAGTTGCATAATATTTTGTTTGATTTTCGCTGGCTCTCGCTGCCGCGCTGCCTCTTCCTTCTGCACCACACGAAGCCAGAGATGCAGATGGCGATTCATTGGGCCCGCGATTATGGATTCGGATTCGCTGCAGCAGCACAGAAACAACAACAAAAAAAATGCCCAAATAATGGCAGTCGCG
The DNA here is from genome assembly GCA_008042575.1 of Drosophila watanabei. NCBI lineage: Eukaryota > Metazoa > Arthropoda > Insecta > Diptera > Drosophilidae > Drosophila > Drosophila watanabei. The sequence continues at coordinate 13,722 of VNJS01009166.1, read as the reverse complement.
AAATTTCCCACGAATCTCCCAGCCAAGAGGCATCGCTACCCATCCAGCCGGCATTGGATCACCACCAATGGCCAACTAGCGGCGGTTCATGTAAAATTAACTTTGGATTCTATTCAAAATCAGAAGTGATGGTCGTAATCACCCACCGGTTGGCGCTTCTGCCTGCTTAACGTGATTTTAATGGCCAATTCGTTCTGGCTTCTGAGTGCTTCTTGCCACAACTCCTTTCATTATTATTAGTTATTGACAATGCCTGGCGGATGACATTGAGTTTGCGGCTGTCCTCATTAGTAACGGCATAGCGAGTGGCATGCAACAATAACGAATTGCTCAATTGATAATTCACCGGAGATTTATAGGCTTTAAAAGTATAAATACTGGCTTCTAATTAGGCCTTGATCTTCCGCATGATGGGTTACTTTATAGGATGAGAAATGTTTGACAACATAAAAAAGGAGGTAGCCATAGTAAGAAGTTAATTATTATTAAAGTAGTTCTACCTTTAAAAAAGCTTAAGAAGGGATTTTCTTGTTTCTTAATAAAAGAATTTTCCGTCTCATTGCCAAAACTAATTCATTTTCCCCTTCCAAACCAGCAAACACAATAAAACACCAATCTGATCGGAATGCACACACACTCCACAAACACTCCCTTGGTGCAAGCTCAGGGCATGTTGGGCAACAACCTTAAAAGGTCGTCTCTGCATTTTGTGGAACAGTAAGCCAGTCGGCGAGCGGGGCAAAGTGTCAAATCATTGTAGAAGTATCTAAGAAGCCATCTAGCCTATATTTAACCCCAAACTATCCATCACAGATGCATGGATGGTGGTGGGCCACCGTGCGGCAATTGCGGCGTTGCCTTTGCCTTTTGTGGATTGAAAAACCATTTAACTGCCGTTAATTTTAACGCCCGTTTTCTATGCCAGCCCAGTTAGATTGCCACATAGCCCCCCATAGCTGCCGAGCCGAGAAACAAAAGCGAGAAGCAGCCGAAATACGTAATGCAAGCGATAATTATTGCCTACAGGCCCAGGCCCAAGCCCGGGCCCCCAAAAACGTCTCCAGACAGCGAGAGAGAAGACGAAGCAGAAGCTGAAGCCGAAGTTGAAGCCAAAGCCAAAGCCCCCGAAAATACAACAGAAGCCGCCGTGGTCTAGTCTGGGTCTGGGGTCGTGTAGATGATTGAAAAGCGAAGAAGATTTGCATAGAAACGTGCGATTTTCGCCATGGCTAAGGGGCCCCGGGCCCCGATCTTCTCACCGGAGCCAAAGTATCTGCCAGATACTTTGCCACATGCGGCAGTCTGTCAACGTGCTCACGGCCTGAGAACCGAGAACTGAGCGTACCCGCTGCCTTCAATTACTCATCCATTCATGCCGTCAAGTCAGTCCGTCATTCATTCAGCTTTCGGCTGCAACAATTTGTTGATTTAATTGTTCCGTTTTTTTTTTCTTTCTTTTCTTTTTTTGTGTTTTTCTTTTGGGAATCTCTGTCTGATATCTAGGCGCGGCATTTTTCTTTGGATAATTTGCTCACATTCTTGGCCCTTATGCGGCCGCATGCGAGATTTTGCCGAAATTATGTTGTTTGTCTAGGCTGATTTTGAAATTGTTTTTTTTTTTCGACTCGACCCAAATTTGTCAAGATCAATGGTGGAGATAACCCCATGATTAATGCTCGGGGGTTATGCCTTTGGAAGCTTTGATAAATGCTTTGGTTTGTGTAGAGCAGCCGAATATGTTTACCTTTGGGTCTAATCTTCTAGATCAAAGTCCTTGAAAGGTTCTCAGACTGAATGTATATGGAAAAGTGTTCAAACTAAAAGCTTTTTAATTTTGAATAATTTTACAATACTCGATACTCGGAGTTATTATGTTAAAAAGACTTTTAAAATTATTATAAATCAATTTATTTAATTGTATATATTTCAAGATAAAAACCATGACATCAATATATTTATCTCCTTTATCTGGCAAGCTACAAATAAATTTAGGTGATTCAGCCAATACAATAAGGTTAGTTAGCCAACCTGTTGGCCAGGCCAGAACTCCGTGTGTATCTTTATACAATAATATTAAGTGCATCATCGCCCACGGAATGTTAACTAAACCAGATAGGCGAGTGAAAAGTGATTATATTGCCTAAAATCCAAGCTTGTCTCTGATTTTGGGAGCGCAATTTATCTCCCCCGACAACTGAACAAACGAAAGTGATATCTCTGCCTTCGAACGGGGCAGACAATTGTGTGCTAATGATGAAAGACAAGCGGGATGGCCACCGGAGAAGCGAGTGAGTGCATGGGTATTTTTGGCCAGGCCTGTGTCAAAGTGCCGGAGCAGGCTTTAATATGGTCACGGATCGTCGAGGATCGCCGTGGATCGCAGCCAGATGCAAATGACACAGAAAAAATTTGATATTTTTTTATTGAGCATTTTACAAACTGCACAACAAACCGCAGGGCATGACCTCCGCTCCAGCCACGAAATCCGACGACGAACTCGGGCTCGGGCTTGGGCTCTTCCACAAGGAATCACGATGGGGCAAAGCCGTTTTTGTGCATCAAAATGCAGCCGAGAGATTTATGTAAGCCGCGGCCCAGACTGGCCGAGTTGGTAGCACAGGAACCCATCATTATCGATCGATATAGGCAGTCAGACGGCGATGAGAGACTGGCTAGCTGGCTGCGGATAATAACTTGATCGCTGGAAAATCATTTATTGTGACACGATCGCTGATTGGGCCCCGATAAATCCCCGATTCTCCCCCACTCGGCGGCATTAACTTGTTGTCATGCGGGACGATTATTTGTCTATTTTTTCTTTTACGATGCTTCGGAGATAAAAAGTAAACACAGTTCCGCGAATTTCATGAGCTTATGATGTGTGTTTCCAGCCCGGGCATCATAATCCGCTAAAGTAGACCATTTCCTCATATAATTTGTTGGCATTTGCGATGTGAGCAAGCCGAGATACAAGTTGTGGTATCTTTACGATTGTTATTGTGCCTTTATCTTCAATTACTTTTACAGAAACCATAAGTTTTGCTTTGCTGGATTTTTCTATTACTCAAGAATATGAAATGAATAAGAGCTTCTCGTTGTCAAATACCCTTTGTTTCAACTCTCATAAAAAATAGAAAATGTTAAAAAAAATCTTGTGATACACTAAATATACAACGATGATCTGGTGGCCTTCCATGGTCAGAAACACGTATGATTTCTTGTAGCAAGCGTACCCTCTGGCAGTATATAGCCACCCTGGCAGGTGGATGTTAATTAGATGATCCTTTTAGCCAAATTGTAATATATATTACCACAGCTTGCATTATGCCCTTGGCCCACGGCATTACTCTGGGTTGGTTCTCGCCCTCGTTAAAACTCTTCTTTTCCAACAAGAATCCCTTTGGCGACCCAATGACCATTAATGAAGCTACTGTGTAAGATTAAGAATGCAGGTGAAATGTTAACAACAATTAAATTCTGTTTTTAACAGGGCTGGCTCGATCGTTGCGCTTGGCTCGCTTTTGGTCAATTTAATCCTTGGCTGGCCTCTCGATTTTTTTGGCCGCAAGATAGTCATGTACGCAACTGCCGTTCCCAACTTGGTAAGTACCGAGAGGGTATTCCTAGAAGCTCTGATAAAATAATTTTGTTACAGATCAACTGGATCCTCGTGTACGTTGGGGGTCATGTAGCCTGCCTGTATGTGGCTCGATTTCTGGTGGGTTTTTCCGGTGGCATCATGATGGTGGTTCTTCCCATATTCATTGCGGAAATTTCTGATGATAAGTAAGCAGGTTTTAAGCTTTTAACTAATTTTCTTCATACATACGTGCAGCCGATAAGGCTGCACTTTCATGTTGTAAATAAGCGATTAGATAGGAATTGGAGAAACAAGAAAATTATTCCGCTAAACAAGGAGATATGACGATATATATCTCTATTGACAGACGTCCACATAGTGACGGTGAGCACCATAAGTGTGCGCTGGCAAATACGATAAATTAGAGACTGCTAAAGACTACTAAATAACATAGACTACTTTAGACTATCGACTAGGATAGATTTTCTTTGATTACAAAAATTTTGAATTAAATGGTATTTAAAATTGATTCCTTACTTAGTTCCGTCTAAAAAAATAGCCTTTTAGTTAAAAAGCATTTTTATAGCAGCATGAAAAATTTTTAAATAATTAAACGTAACGTAATATTAGACATTTTTGGAACTTATATAGCAATCGTTACCTTATCTTATATCGTTAAAAGATTTCATCGTTAAATAAAAGAGAGCACAGGATAACCAATATATAGTTGACTTTGACAAGTCTCTTTTTATATTCCTTAAATAATAATTATTTATTTAAATAACATTCTTTAATTGATTAATTTCAATTTAATTTAATTTAATTCAAGTGTCCGTGGAACTCTGTCATCCCTGCTGATCCTAACTATGTGCGCCGGCATAGCTCTAGGACTTATAATGGCCACCTACATATCCTACTATGTGATGCCCTTTGTCGTCGGTGCCATGGTCATAATGTATGTAATGTTCATCTTTCCACTGCCAGAGACGCCGCAGTTTCTCTTGAAACGCGGCCGGGAGGAGAAAGCCTTAAAGTCCTTTTATTTTTATAAGAATTTAAAAAGCAAGTCCCTAAGTGACGCGACCAAAGAAGCCGAAGCAATGGCCTATTTTAACACATTTCGAGGGAGTGTTCTAAGCGACACCAAGAAAGTCACCTGCCGTGACTACTGTAAGTTATTTCATAATCTTTGTAAATACTATAGGTACTAGGCAAGCCATTATCCTTTTTTGTGCAGTTAGGAAGGAGGCCTTGAAGGCTTTCGGCCTGATCACTATCCTGCTCCTGAGCAACACGTTCTCGGGAGGCTTCGCCGTCCTGAACTATGCATCGAACATCTTCTCCGATCTGAGCAGCAGGATAGACCCGAATACCAGCGGCAACGTAGTGGGAATTTTCCAGCTGCTGGGCATCTCCTGCGGGGTGCTCCTGGTGGACCGCGTGGGACGCCGCTGGCTGCTTATCCCCTCGTTGGTGGGCACAGGACTGGGTGAGCTGACCGTGGGTCTCCTTAAGTCCTTCGCCTCCAAGAAGTTCTTGTGTAACACTGGCTGGCTGGGACTGACCCTGCTGTGCTTTGTGGAGTACATGGTGTCGCTCGGTGTGATTCCAGTCACTTTTGTCGTCATCGTTGAACTGCTGCCGGTGAAGGTGAGTGTTGGTTTACAATGGAATCTCTGAAAATGGTGGCTAAGTAGAGGTATACATCCGCAGATCCTTTCCGTTGGCACCTCTATCAGCGTGGCCAGCTATAGTATGATTATGTTCGTAGTGCTTACGATATATCCGTTGATGATTGACGACTACGGAGTGGAATCAGTCATGTTCATGTCGGCCGGGTTTTGCTTCTTAGGGGCCATAGTCCTGGGAATCTTTTTGCCGGAGACCAAGGGCATTCAAATTTTGCAATAGAGGATCCTGTTGCCGCTGAGTCAAAAAGAAATAATAAATATATCATTTAATACAAATACAATATCTGGTTGGGTGGATAAATTTAGAGGCTCGGCGAAAGCTTCCCTTGGTGACAGCTTAAAGTTGTTTGTTTTTGCCCATATTTTAGCACAGCTGTGGTAATTTCAAGGCTTTATGAAATTTGCTTCCAACTATATTGATACCATAACGCCCAAAGTCTTGGCCATAAACAAAAGTGCAATAAAAAGAGGAACTGGGGACAAAACGAAAAGTATTTTCGAAAGTATAAATCACTTTCTAGAATATTATTATCAAACATTCTACCAGAAAGTAAAATTCTGAGGCGCAAACTTTTTTAAATAAGTGTTAAGGCCGATTAGCTTTTACTTTTACAAGTCCTCTTGTCTCTAATGACTTTGCTAATCTTTTGTCAAATATTGTCACCCAAGTCATGCAAAGTACTTCAAATTTACATTTACTTAGTGCTCAGACCGAAAGTTCAACAACAAGATTAACCTAATTGTCAAGGGCTTTGTTTTCTCTTATTTTTTCTTTAAATTTTAACTTTTTTTTGGCAACTAAATTTACACACTTCATGGCAGAGACCTCTCCACACACAACGTAGTGTATTAATCAGCGTCTAAGACTCAACGACTACTTAGTACTTATCTAATCTGCAAGTCTTTTATATAGTCGTCATTATTGTTTACGATCTCGTAAAGATTGCGATGTGATTTCCACTACAAAAGCCTTTGCAGCACTCGGAAGAGCCTCTCAGTAGGCACACGACCGCCCCAGCGGTTAATTCATAATCCCCACCAAAATTGGAGAATATTACGGAACGGGAGTATCCCAGAATAAGGTCGCCGACATGACGTTCGATTCCAGTCAGCAAAAGAAGTTGAGTGTTTTTAGCGCGCGCTACCGATGGCAGATAATTGCCACCATGACGGGTGGGTGAAATTCTTGGCATCTGGATTTGTGCAAATTCAAATAATAATGAATAATAAATCGCAGTGCACATTATGACGCTGACTCATGGCATCGCCGTGGGATGGCTGTCGCCGTCCCTCAGGCTACTCGGCTCCGACAAAAGTCCGCTGGGAGATCCCCTTACCATCACCGAGGCATCATGGTAAGATATAGTGAGATATGTAGCCAAAGACATCGCACCTAATACTCTGCGACTTACAGGGTTGGATCCCTGATCGGCCTGGGCTCGCTGACGGGCAACATTACATTCGGCCTGCTACTCGATCGTTTGGGCCGCAAGCTTTGCATGTACCTCCTGGCCATACCCAATATGGTAAGTAAAGCTGCTCCCTGTTGTTTGGAAGGGGTTTCCCAACCGCCTTGAGTCACTTTATAATGCTGTTTTCAATCCATTAGTTGTATTGGATCCTTATCTACTGCGCCCAAGACGTTACGTATCTTTATGCCGGTCGCTTTCTAGCCGGGATGTCGGGCGGTGGCTGCTACGTCGTCTTGCCCATTTTCATAGCGGAAATCGCCGATAACAGGTTAGTCGGGCCTTGACCATGAGAGAAACTGGCGCACGGCTTAAAGGGTAATCGAATTGACAGATTATTTCAAGTTTTACGTGCAGCTGATAAGGCGAAACGTAGTTCCCAGGTTCACATAATCGAATCACGTTTGTGTCTGCCTTTAAATGATTAGATAGAGGTCGGAGAAATACCCTCAATTTATATTCCATTACGTAGAAATGAACACGAAAGTGGGAAGATTATCTTAGTCATTCTTAGAAATCGATCATTAGAATTTGGAAAAATATGATTTAAGTTTCTAAACAGTTATTTTTGATTATTTTCATGTACTCGAAACATGAATATTATAAAGTTCCAAAAGTGCGGTAGGTCATCCATTTTGAGAAGAAAGGTTTCTATTGAGAATTAATAAGATAAATCGGTAGTAAATCGTAAAGGGAAATAAGGTTAAGATCTCTAAATGTTAAGTAAGTTCTGCCGAAGATTAAATACTTTACCACGGGTTAAGAATAGTTAGGGTGAAAATAACTAAGACTATTTAACAAATAATACATCTTAAAATATATTTTTGGTGAAGCTTTATTTTAGAAATTCTGGATATAATTATTCTATTCGTAGAGAGATACACTCTCAGCTGAGATTTCTAAAATTAATCTGTAATAAAATTCTAAAAATAATCTTTCCAGCGTTCGCGGTGCCTTATCTTCCATGGCCATGCTGTACGTTAGCATGGGCATGATGGTGGGCTTTTCCCTGGCCTCGTACCTCTCCTACTACCTGATGCCGTGCATTATTGTAGCCTTCCCGGTGATTTTTATGCTGGCAGTTTTCGGCCTAGCCGAGACCCCGCAGTTTCTGCTGAGGCGGGGAAAGGACGCCGAGGCCGAGAAGTCCTACTACTTCTATAAGAATCTCAAGCCACCACCAGCCGGCGACAAGGAGGCTTCTCAGCATGACGCGGCCAAAATGGAGTTCGACACCTTCCGCCTCCAAGTACTCAGCGGCGGCGTCACCGAGCCCATTACCTGGCGAGATTTCAGTGAGTAATAAGCTATATTGTATAGAGATTATGCTGTTGGTTCTGTCAGCTTTAAACCAAACAAGAACAAAGTAGATAAGATGTCACGCAGATCTGTTAACATATCAATTTGTATAAAGTTAAGTGTTTTGAAACTATCACTAGTATACTGTTTTTATAAAAATAATGATAGTGTCGTTAAATAACCAGAAGGTTTCTATACCAAATTTAGATTAAAATAATAATGTTATCTTGAAAAAAATATAAAGAAAATTAAACTAAAGTTGATAGGAGATTACAGATATGACCAACATTTGTTTCTAAGGTGTTAAGTATTCCTCACAAGTGAAGACCACCTCTTTTGTTAGTTATTATTTTAATATTATTTCAATAATAATATATATTTTTTCTCCTTTAACCCTTTAGTCAACGTACCCACTCTGAAGATATTCGGCCTTATCTTTGTGCTGATCGTTTGCAATCAGCTGTCGGGCAGCTTTGCCATCTTCAACTACACGTCGCACATCTTCGCGGAGCTGGGCAACAAGTTGGATCCGAACACTTGCACCATTATCGTGGGCGCTGCCCAGCTAGTGGGAATCCTCTTTGCTGTGGCCTTGGTGGATCGCCTGGGTCGGCGTGTCCTGCTGCTCACCTCGATGGGTGGCATGGGCCTGGGGGAGCTGACCATTGCCCTGCTGAAGACCTTCGCCTCGGATGAGTTCCTGGACCAGAATAGCTGGCTGCCACTGGTGATCATGTGTCTGGTGGCCACGATTGCATCTCTGGGAGTTATTGCGCTTATCTTTATCATTATCATCGAACTGCTGCCGGCAAAAGTAAGTAGGATCCAGTATGAGTATCATTAGTACTTAATTTGTAATCTTTTGCAGATCCGCTCCCTTGGCACCTCCTTGAGCATGGCCACCTTTAGCGTATTCATTTTCGTGGCCCTGAAGATCTATCCCCTGATGATCAACGACAAGGGCCTGGCAGCCACCATGTTCATGTCGGGCGGCATGTGTATCTTTGGGTTCGTGGTGCTGGGACTCTTCCTGCCGGAGACCAAAGGCAGGCTGCTAACGCACTGATCACTCGTCTGACATCGACCCAACAAGGCCCAGCGGCCACGTCAAAGAGTTGACCGCCGCCTTTGTTGGGAGACGAGTCTATTGAATATGCTGGATAAGCGGGATCCACACGCGGATCCATAACAGGAGAGTATTCAGTCAATAATTTGTGGCACAAAAGCGGCAACGGCTCATCCTGAACTCTTGAACCCTCATAATTCAATTGCGGAGCACTGCGGTTGCCTTCGGTATTTTTTTGTACATAGAAATTTAATTTAATTTGAATGGAGAAAGTCTTGGGGCTGTGATCTTGCGATTGATAAGCGCGAAAATTGTAAATGAATAGGTCTAAGTAAATAATAGCTATTATTTGGCTTAAATATGTAAGTGTGCAGTGGAAACCACAACTGTGGAATGCAATATACTTGTAATATATTTGTATATTATAATTTCGTTAACAATTAGCCTGGGGCCTGGGTAAAGTTACTTTGGCAGTTATAAAACAGAGTTTTGTCTTTGAGAATCCTTAATCGAAAATATCCATGCAAAATACCATACAAATATTCAAATTTTAACTCGAAACATCTTTTATATTCCCAATTAAAAATTTGCATTGCATCCGATTGCACTTACAAATTATATAAATCGATTTCAAACTCAAATTCATCACCATCATAGACCGTCGACCAGCACCGATAAGTTAGGCAAAGACTTTAAAGAAAACTCTCTTGCCGGACCGATTTTCCTACGATTATGCTATGGCGCAGAATTAATGAACTCGCAAAAGCGTAGAAGATAAAGGCACTGCGATGGCGATGGCAAAAGCCAAGCGGCACAACTTCGAAAGAGCCAAACAATGACTCATAAATTCAAACACAATAAAAATTATTTATTTTGCTGCTCCGACTGGTACTTGTGGAGCGCTGCAAATGCAGTTTCAGCGCAAATTAAGCAGCCGCGATACGAGCGAGGAGAAAAGAAAATTTGATCTCTATGACAGGACACACATATCTCGCTCTGATCTCCAGAGACGACGGTGCCAGACCAAACAAAGCCCAGAGCTGCCAAATGGGCCAGAGACATGCACAGAGAAATTTTTAACTTCAGTTAAGGTTGTAAAATAAGTCCTTAAAATACTTGAAATTGAGTAAAATTTGGTAGAGGTTCAAATATATATGTTGGGATTATCTAGAGCTCTTTGAAAGCGGTTCCCTTTACTTAAAAATAGTTTAAAAATGCTGCCTTCTTTCACAAAAAAAATGCTTACAATAAATTCTCAAACAATTAAAATTCTTAGTATCAACTTCGGAGCCTTAGTATCAACTTCGGAGCCTCAACTAAAGCTTTTTTAAAACTTGTGTCTTTCTTGAATATTCCAATTTTAAAAAGATTTTAGTTTAAAAATGTGATAAATCGAACTTTGCAATATTTACTGACGATGTTTTTATTGATGTTTCTTACTATTAGGCTCGATTTTCATTTTAGAACAAAATATTTTTAGTTCTTGTTCTTTGCAAACTTTTTTCCTATGTTCGAACATATCTTTTTAAATGAAAACCTTTTAAGTCTTACTAATTAATTTCTTTATAAAACAAATAACTTCTTTCTCTGTACACAAAATCCACCGAGGCACAATCAAATGCTCACATTTTGAGTGAGGGGGAGTTTCTGACTCGTATTTCGGGAGTCCGTCCCGTCCACTCACTGCTCCACTCATCACCGGCACAGACGTTGCATCAAAATGCAGTTTCATAATTTTCACACGTTTTTCAGACGCTCTCGGGAAATGGGATCTGCTGACAGGCGGGCGGAAATTTGTAACAACTTCTCCAACTTAGCTGCACTTAGAGCTGAGTGCAAATGCGGCGGCAGACAGCAATTAGCTGCCGCTGATTAAGTTGATAATCACAGACAAACAAACGCGGCAGATGATGGGTCAGCCCGGGATGACTTGTCGGAAGTCGCTGCGGTCCCCACGGGGAGGCTCCTTCACTCCACTCCAATCCAATCCACTTCACTCATGTGAGTGGGTGGGTGGCCAAGCCAGCAAGCCAGCAACTGATGCAACCGCTCCCTAAGCGATCCCAATCCCAAAAAGAGGCCGAAAAGTTGGGCAAACAATTGCGGCTAATGCGAGCGATTGCTCATTGTTGCGATTACGAACGAGCATTTGATTTGTGGCCACACGGATGCCGATTGTTCGCTGATCGGCCGAAAGACCGAAAGAAAGCCGGGGCGCAATCGCAATCCCATTGTGTGTGCCCTGCATGACTATTAACACGCAATTTTCTTCCCTCTGGCCGAAATGTCATATTTTTTACCTTACCTTTTGTGGCCTGAAGCCTGCCAACGGTAGCGATTCCGATTTTTAGCTTCCATAATTCACAATTAGCGCCGGGCGCCACTCACCCAGTGATCTCCATTGATAACGATACACACATTTCCTATGGGACGACCGACAGTTGGAAATTGTTTCTCGATTTATTTATTGTGTCATTGCGAATATTGAATTCACTGTTGTGTTTGCTTTGGGCTTCTATTGTTCGACCATTTCGGTAATTTCGTTGAAAATTGCCTTAAATGTTTATATGCTCTAATTTCGTGAATGGCCAACCGAATTCCGCATTTCTTTTGGGCTTAAATATTGTATTATTCAATCGAATGGCTGAAGGGCATTCAGCACGAGTGAATGAGTTGGTTCTTTTTCGTAGAGTTTACATAACACCATGCCTATGTTTTATATGCTAACTAAATAAATAGTTTGGTCGAAAGTTGACTGAACTTTGGCCAAAATAAATACCTTAATATATGCACAGAGTATTTGCATTTTGAGCATGGTTCATGGTTCATACCTAAATATTCATGCCGTTTGGCTTACTTCAAACAAAAAACCTGACTGGCGGTGTGAAAACCTTTTGGTAAACAAAACGGAGATGAAAAACATGTCTGATTGGCTGGCTGACAGCAGCAGCTGCCTGAAAAAAGCACGGCTGGAAAACTCACACTCGTATATTAGCCATGATTAATTGAAAGGTCAAGTGGCGAGTGAAGTGCGTGAAGCGCGCTATGAATTTATTCAGTTATAAAGACATCAATGCTGGAGAGCTGCACTCGAGTTGTGTGTGAGAAGGTGTTCAAATAACTCATATTAAGTGACCTTGACAAGCCAAAAGGATTTAGACAGGTTGACAAAATTAATTAAGCAAAAATTGGCGTGAAAAATATACCTTTAATTAGCGCTTCCTGTCATTGTAGCATTTATTAAACGTCTGCCAATAATATAATTAATAAGAGTACCTGTGCCCGTGCCAGCATCTTAAAAAGGTCATTAAATCAACCTCAACTGGCGGTTGCCAAGACAAAGCCGTATATTTTGTTGTCTTACAAAACTGTTCGTTGGCCTGGCCTTTAAACATGAATTATAAATTTATGTTAGAACATTAATTTTATGCCTCCGCTCGGACGAAATTTCGCCACAGTCGAGATTTATGAAGTCCACGAAATTAGCCACGATCGTCAGCATCTCAAAGAATGGTCAAGTGTGTGGATAGGATGCGAGGGCAAAAACACCATTTGGCCACCATTTGGGTCTAACAAAGGCCGCCGAAGACCTTTCTATTTTCTATAATGCTAATTTATGTTAGCCACGACAGCTTTATTTCTATAATTATTATGTAAGAGCGACTCTGCCCACCAATCACCGGTGCCAAAGAAGAAACCCTATTAATAAGGAATTAACTCTTTTTTTTCTCTTACTAAAAATAAAAAGCGGGAACTGACGCAAGTTTGGGGTTTCTAAGAGATTACATAACTGCTGACCCTGAAGAGTAGAGGTAACAGAAAAGGTATTAAGTCATGCCAAATGATTGATGAGAACTGTTCTGATGGGCTGTAAGGGGAAAGTAGTGCGAGAAAGTTGAGGGAAAGTGTTTTTGTTACTTTCTTTTCTTTTCAGGAAGCCAAAAGCTGTGAAATTTCAATAGTCTTTTTCAAAGAATTTCGAAACCTTAGTGCTAAGTGGCTAACAGATGTTGTTTGCTCAAAGTAAGTCTTTACTCTATGTTTTTATACCCTTGCAGGGTATTATAATTTCAGTCAGAAGTTTGCAACGCAGTGAAGGAGTCATCTCCGACCCTATAAAGTATATATATTCTTGATCAGCATCAACAGCCGAGTCGATCTAGCCATGTCCGTCTGTCCGTCTGTCCGTCTGTCCGTCTGTCCGTCTGTCTGTCTGTCTGTCTGTCTGTCTGTCCGTTTCTACGCAAACTAGTCCCTCAGTTTTGAAGCTATCTGAATGAAACTTTGCAGATAGTCTTCTATATACTCTCACTCGGACATAAGTCGGAACGGGCCAGATCGGACGACTATATCATATAGCTGCCATAGGAACGATCGGGAAATTTGTAGAAAAAAGAATTATAACTTTGTCAGTTTTCAACACAATTTCTTCAACTTTTAGATACTTTTATTTCATATTTTTTCAGAATTTTGTTGTAAATTTCATAAGAATCGGACGACTATATCAAATAGCTGCCGTACAAACGGTCGGTAAAAAATGTAAAACTGTAAAGAATGTAAAACTGTAAAAAATGTAAAACTGTAAAATTGTATGAATATGATAGTAATTTATATTAT
>VNJS01009164.1:0-100617 GCA_008042575.1 Drosophila watanabei | reverse complement strand
CTCACTCGTACATAAGTCGGAACGGGCCAGATCGGACGACTATATCATATAGCTGCCATACAACCGATCCGTAAATTAGTTGAAAAAAAATTATAACTTCACTGTTTTTTAACATATCTTGATCAACTCTCGGTTATGAGCTTTCTATATTGTTTCAGATTTTTAGATTTAATTTTATAAAAATCGGACTACTTTATCATATAACTCCCATAGAAACGGTCGTGAAATTTTCAGAAAAAAATGATAGCATTGTCAGTTTTCAACATATTTTCTTCTACTTTGAGATAATAGTATTTCATATTTTTTCACAATTTTGTTGTAAATTTCATAAGAATCGGACGACTATATCATATAGCTGCCATACAAACGATCGGTAAACGTGGAAAAAAATTACATTCTACTTTACATGTAAAAATGTGAAAAAATGTAAAAAAATGTAAAACTGTAAAAATTGTATGTATATGAAAGTAGTTCATATTATAGATTTTAATTTATACAATTGGCATCTGCAAGGGTATACAAACTTCGGCGTGCCGAAGTTAGCTTCCTTTCTTGTTTGTTCATAAAATTATTCGTTTCAAAAGCCTTGCTTTTTGGGTAACACTTGTTCAGCCCTAGAACCACTTGGAAATTCTAAGGCATAACAGAAATAATATTCTTCTAAGCAAAGTACTTTAGGATTTGTAAAATATTATATTATTATATTCTACAAGTATTTTGTTAGGTTTTTTAATTATTTAATTTACAGAAATTTATAAAATTTATATAAATCAATTAAAGTTTAAATCGAAATAATTTATAAACAATATAATCTAAAAAGAAAACCTTTGAGAATTTAAAGGAAACTAGAAAAGAAATATAATTTTCCTTTCTTTGGCATTTGTAAACATCCAAGTACTTGGATATGTCTTAACCATGAATAAACTCTTTATAATTCTTGTTATTTTTATTATGAAATCATTAAAATTACAATTAAAATTCATTTTTAATGCTTTTCTTTCTGTGCACTTAGACAATGAGGTTGCTGCTCTTCTTTTTTCTTTCTTTCTTTTTTTTCTCTGCAAATAATTTACATAATATGTGCAACACAACAACACATGTTGACACGAATATGAGGGCCAGAAAAGGGGGCTTAGGTTCAAAGGGAAGGGAAGGGGAGGGGGGGGGTCATGCGGGGAAATGGGGAAAAACTGGGGGCTACTGCCACTTGCGCCTTAAGTTCATCGTGTGAAAATTGCGTTGTCTCCACATGTTGCAGCTTCTTTTATATATATTTTTTTTAATATATATTTTGTAGTGTATTATTTTTTCTGAAGTTCTAACGGGAATTTAGTACCATAAATAGTGATCAAAGTCACAGGAAAATGGCTTTAGAAGGGCTTAAGATATTCCCAGTTTTTTAGGTACTAGTTTAAGGCTAAGAATATGAATGTTAATTTAATAAAACTTTATAAATTGTATGATTATTTTTGAGATATTTGTATATGAAATATAAAACTCTCTAAGAGACTCTTTAAAATTGTTATAAAGTTAGGTTCCCCCTTACTTCCAACAAATAGAATACTTAAAAAACCCAATTGAGTTAATAATGTGAAATGAAATCCGAACCCGAAGAGTTCACGGGAAGAACAGAATATTTTTTGTTGCTCTTCTTTTTGGGGAATTAGATTATCCCACGACTTGGCAAGTTTCGATGTCTGCCTAGATCTTCGATAAAAAAAGAGCTTGTTCCCACTCTATATATATTTATATATATATATATATATATATGTGAACTCCCCACATCTCAGATTATATGTAAGCCCCGTTCTTCAACCCTCTTTTATCCAATGATCATCACTTCAAATGAGAAACCGCGAATATCCGTCGAAAATACGAAAACGTGCCTTCAATGACAACCGGACGACGACGGAGAGAAGCAACAATTTCACTTTTTTTGTTGTTGTTGTTGTTGTTGTTGGTAATTTAATTTGACTCTGTGGATCAACGACCACAACAACAACAACAATAACAATTTCCCCCCGAAATACCCCACTCTTCAGACAGAGTATATACTGTAGTTTGCAATCATCATCATCATTATCATCGTGATCATCATTGTCATTGTTGTTCTGAATGAATCACACAAAAGGCAATACCACAGACACAACCGCCCCCTCATTACCTCCAGTTTCACCCCCCTTGAAAAGAAATATATATAAAAAAAAAGGCCACCTCACGCCCGTGTTGGCCACAAAGAACAGAGAGAGAGAGAGAGAGCGAGAAAGAGAGTATACACTGGTCTTTTCAATTTTTGCAAAAGAAGTTTTCTTAAAGAAGATTGGTTAGAAAATATATATATGTAATCAATATGTAAATTTCTTTGGAATTTATAATTATTTTTGTTTAAAAGCTAAGGTTTACCCATCTTCCAAAAACAGTTGTCCCGCTCTAGAACATCTTGAGAATTTTAAGGTCACTAAAAAGCAAAAAAGCTGTCTCTTTTAGGTTTAATCAAGGATACCAAAAGTATTTCTGTTCAGTAAATAAATCTAAATTTAAAATTTAAATAATATAACACAATAAAAATAGATAGCTTACTCTTAAAAATAACAAAAAATACTTGAGAATTCTAAGAAAACAAGAGGCTTTATAATTAACTTAAAATTCTTAGAAGGCTCATGTTTCCTTTAAAATTACCTTAAAATTCTCAAGTATTTTTTATTTATTATAATTATTATTTATATTATATTATTTAGGCTCATGTTTCCTTTATAATTACTTTAGAATTCTCAAGTATTTTTGTATTTATTATAATAATTATTTATATTATAATATTTAGGCTTATGTTTCCTTTATAATTACCTTAGAATTATCATGTTTCCTTTATAATTACCTTAGAATTCTCAAGTATTTGTTTTATTTATTTTTATTATTTATATAACATTATTTATTACTCCCTTTTAATTTAAAAAACTTTAAAGTTGATAATTGAAAGCTTTCAAGATATAGGTTCTTAATTTCTTAGCTTCTTTATAAGCAAGGTCATTCAGAAGTCGTTGCATTTCTCCAACTCCACCTTCTCTCCCACCCTCTCTCTCTCTCTCTCTCTCTCTCTCTCTCTCTCTCTCTCTCTCTCTCTCTTTGAGTTACATTGTTTTTAGTGTCAGTTGATTCTTCCGAGTATTTCTTCAAGCTCCTCTCTCCACTCTCCTTAACTCTCTGGATATGGAATCTGGGGGATCTCCTCCCCGGCATTTTATCATTCTTATTCTTCTGTGCGTATATATATTTGTACAGATATCGTGAGTATGTATTGGGATGCTCGTCTGTGGCGCAATTATCGCCGCAATCATTGTGGTCCATTTTGATCTCATCACTAACGTCAATTACGCCGCGACTTCAATTCGCCGTTTGCTGGGTAAATAAAAAAAAGAAGAAATAAATATAAAAAAAAAGAAGAGAAAAAAAAAAGAAAATAAAAATGTTGATGAAGACATGCGAAAAAAAAAACGAGAGAAGATGAAAGAAATGCCATAATAGAAATCTAAGATCTTTGACTTTTTGCCGTTGTTGTTGAATGTTGTTGTTGGTGTTGTTGTTGAATGTTGCTAGTGTTGGAGTTATTGTTGTTCTTGAAGTTATTGTTGTTGTTGGAGTTACTGTTGTTGTTGTTGTTGGAGTTATTGTTGTTGTTGGAGTTATTGTTGTTGTTGGTGTTATTGTTGTTGTTGGAGTTATTGTTGTTGTTGTTGTTATTGTTGTTGTTGTAACTACTGTAGTTGTTGTTTCTGATCTCTCAACTGTTTTGCGCCAAAGGGAAATGACCTTAGGGACCGGTGTACAACGTACATACTGCCCTCGGCCCCCGAGGCCCTTTACATATATTTTTCTCTATTGCCCCATTGTCCACGAAACCCAGCAAGTGCACTTAGAGAAAAGTTTTCAAGGAAAAACTCTCAGTCTCTGTGGAAAATCTCTCTTGAAATGGGAATAATATTACTCTTTTATTTGGAATTTTGTCTTTATATAAAGATTTAAAATTCAATTTAAAATTTGGTGCACTTCTTTCACCATTTCTCTGGGTTTTGACTTTAAGGACTTTTATATTTTTATAAATACTACATTAAAATCAATGTATTTTTGATGCATTTCTATATTATTTATAGAGATATCTCTTTTTTTTTAGTTTCTAAAGAAAAACTCTGAGTCTCTTTGGAAAATCTCTCTTGAAATGGGAATAATATTAACTTTTATTTGGATTCCTATTTGCTTTATTTAGAGATTGAAAATTCAATGACCTTTGGTGCACTTTTTTCACCATTTCTCTGGAGTTTAACCTTAAAAACTTTATATTATATTTCTATATTATTTCTAAGGATATCTTTTACAAACTTTATTATTTTTTCAAGTGCCTTTCGGTTGCATAACGAACTCAAGTGCGATGATCACCGGTTGCGCTCTGCTGCCATCGTCATCATGTTCTATGGCGACAAAAGATGAATAGATGGAAAGTTTCCCACGTAACCGGCGGAGTGCTTATTATAAAGCGATACTCATTATAATATATATTAGCCATAAACCTAATGAGCTTTGGCTACTCATCGCAATTGTGTGTGGGACCTCAGCTCGTTCTATTCGGACTTCTAAAGAATTATAATGTGCCAAAAAAACTAAAGAAAAGAAAAGAATTAGAATAACAACACCAGCAAAGAATTCCCAGCAAATTCTTATGAATGGGGACTTAACTTGATCTTTGGCCAGTTTTTTCAGTCTTGTGAAAAATATTCGCAACTTGAAACGGTCTTAAAAACTTTTAATGGGTGGCATAAGGAAGTTGGATATATATTGTTAAATGAGTAAGGTTTTAAATGTTTTATTTAAATACATTAAGATTTAGTTTATGTATTATGTATTTTATTTTGTTATTAACTTCTTTAAATATGAGAAAATCTCTTAAGTTCCTGAAGTGGTTAGGTAAGGTAGGAAAATTTGGAAAACTCTTTAATCTGATTTCTTGGTTTATAAATAGAGGAGATGCAAGTTTTACCTGTGTGTGTCTGTGCAGCTTAGAACCATTTATTATCACTGAAAACTGTTTGTAATTGTTCTTAAAAGCTTTGAACCTTATTCTTTATAGACACCCTACCTTTTACCTTTACGCTAAACTTTGTATACCCTACCAGATAATTAAAAATCACTCCATTTCGATCAAAATGAAAATAAAAACTAACATGAGAAGTATAAGAAATGAAAAGAAGAAAAGAATTGCTGAAGGAAAGTTTGACTATAAATAATTTGAAATTAAATTTATATTTGCTACAAAGTTAGAAACTTACCAAAGATTTTATAATTATAGTTAAATTGCGATGATATCTAGACAAATTTCGCATTCAATATTGGAATTATAGCAAAGTTTAATATCATCGATTTTTAAATATAAAAAATGTTGCATTTGATATAAATATAACGATATTATTAATATTATAACAATAAGTTTGAGTTTGAGGAAGTTCAAGTTAAACATTAAAATATCAATATTAGCGATATTATATAAACAACTTACAGATACAAATTTTAAATATTGCCAATATATCATTCAACTTAAAGATATGTATTAATGTTATCGAAAACAGGATAAAAAGAGCTTACTTTGGAAAACTGTTCTTGCTGTTTGATCATTAAAATAATCATAATTAAGCCGAAAATGCAATGATTTACATTCGGAAAACTTTTCTGTGCTAGTTTTTTTTAGGTTAACAAATCAGGATATTAAATATAATTAAATAAATATTTAACTGTACCTGCTATATTAAATTCAGATAGCTACCAAACTAAACTAACTATTTGGATAAGAACAGAAAGACCGACATAGCTAGATCGAATCTGCTGTTGAGGCTGATCAAGAAGTGACTCCTTTGCTGCCTTGCAAATTTCCTACAAAAATTATAATAACTTGCAAGAGTAAAATAAGCACTCGTGCGTTCAGAGATACCTGTTTATATGTATATATATATATTCATATGCATTTTTAATCAGTTGAGTCTGGGCAAAGTCTGTGATTGGAATTGACGTCGTCGCTGCGGTGCGGCGGGAGTTGTCATTGTTTGTGTCTTATTTCCATCGTCATCGATGCCCCCTTGACGACGACGTGCAAAAATGCATTCATCTCTCTCTGCCAAATTATTCATTATGCGCCTTTTTTTTTGTTTGTGAAATAAAAAAAAAAATAATAACAGAAGAAAGGAAACAACAGCGCGAAAATAAAGCAAACACACAATGTGACGCCAACGCCTTCTGTTTACATTGTTGTTGTTGCGGCAACAAAAACTATATAAACATATAGACAAAAAAGAGAAAAAATCAAGATATATATATATATATTATATATGTGGTAGAAAAAAAGCAAGCTTTCAGCTGGAAGCGTTGCATGCTGCCTTTATATGGCGCATCCGTTGCAGTTTGCCGCTTTTGTTTGGAGTTTTTCTCTTTTTTTTCCCATATAAAAACATCATCGGAGTCATGTGACTATATAGCATATAGCATATATCCCATATAGCATATAGCAGACACAGCTTGTGGCATATCGAATTCTGGGCACTTCTGGCCATTGGCTTGCACTTCCGTTTAAATGGAATTGGTAGGAAGCCCAGCCGGAGAGCCAGCGGAGCCGCCGCCGGGTTCGAGTTCTGGGTTCTGAGCCTATACAGGTGCCAACGTAGGCGTCGCGCTCGAACAACCAGACAGAGAGAGAGAGAGAGAGAGAGAAATTAAATGAATTGCAAGAGATAAACATGATGAACGCACACTGAGAGAATGCGTTGAGCTTTTACGAGTTTGTAAAGAATATTCATTTCGGTTTGGGTAAGCACTGTGGCGCAGCTCTCTAGAAAAAGTGCTGAGAACTTTCAATTTTAAAGGGAAATAATATTTTAATATGTTTTTATTTTGTATATCTATATAAAGAGATTATTGGAGATATATTATATAATATCAGAGGGATCAAAATGTCTAAGCATATAAAATTAGCCATAAAATACTCTTTTATTTTGAAGCTTATAATATTAAATACTGCTTCAAGGCCTTATATTGTTTTGTTATAAACAAAGTAAATTAAAAAAATTAAAGAAGTATACTTTTTGAGAGTGTAATAATTGTGCGATGGTTTTAAACTTTTTCTAAACTTTATTTTTATGTATATAGAAATTACTAAAGAGATATTATATGATATCAGGGGGATTTAAATGTCTAAACAAATATACAATTAAACGTAAACTACTTCCTATTATTAAAGCAAATATTTTTACATACTTTTTAGAGACTTCATATGGTTTTGTTAAAAATAAAGTAAATTATAGAATTATAATAAATACAATAAATTTAAATAAATTTACCTCTTGAAGATGCAATAATTATCAGATAGGTTTAAACTTTCTCTAAAGTTGACAGTCTTAGTTTTCTTAGTTTTTCCGCTGTCTTTGTGTGAACCCCATGAGCTTCGTGCTCTCCGGTGCACTCCATGGACACCTCTGCTTTACTAAAATAATTGGGATAATAATAATTTTAAAATTAAAAACAAATTTACAGAGAAATATAAATAGAACTTGTTCAATATAAATAATATATAACTTAATTAAACTTAAGCTTGATAGATTAACTAATTAAGCTAGATAAAATAATTGAGAATTTTGAAATTTTAAGAATTATTCCGAGAAATTTTAATTTAACTTGGTCAATATCAATAATAATAATAAATAATATTAATAAATAATAATAATAATTAATAATAATAATAATAAATAATAATAATAATAAATAATAATAATAATAATTATAATAATAATAATAATTTTAATAATAATTATAATAATAATAATAATAATAATAAATAATAATAATAAATAATAAAAACAGCTTATTATTTGCTAAATTTTTGTAGAATATTTCTCACTGTGCACAGGGTGTAACTAAGAGAGAGAGATAGCCAGAGAACAGCTGCTGCGTGGCTCTGCCACTGCGTGTCTCTGTCGTCGCTACTGTTGGAGAAAGTAAAAAATTTAAAAAAAAAAAATAGTCAAGTCTCTCTTGTTAGTCTGGCGAAATTTATGTTTATCACCAGAGCAGCACGCATAGAAAAATGTAACTAGAAAAATATGATGGCAGAGGAGACCCCGTTTTCTTTTCGGGCACGCAGCACATCGCAGCAGAGCAATTGAAAGCGGCACAATAAATGCAACATTAATAATATGGAAAATTATTTGAATAGCCAGAGGAAAAATCAAACATAAAAAACGCAAAAACGCACGCAAGAGGAAAACCAAACCAAAGTAAATGGAAATCAGCAAACCACTAAATTGAGGCCTAGAATTCGCATTCGCATTCGCACTCGGAACCCACATTTTTTTCTGGCTTGCAAAAGGAGAAAGCCGCCGCCGCCAATCACTTATGATTTTTTTTTAACGCCTTGGGCCGATTGCATACATTATGCTCTCCGCCAATATAATTGGCCTTCTCTCGTTCTCCCATTTAGTCGATTGAGCGATGTGCAATAAGTGAAACTTGATGGTTGAATGGGAGAACGCAAAGCCAAAATGGAGGTTCGTTTTAGGGGTCTCTCTCTTTGTTTTTTGTTTTAAGTTTGTTGCAGAAATGTGTGCGCTTCTTTAAAAATTACTAAAATATATACATATATATAATTTAATAGGTGTGTTTTATATATTTCTCTTTCTTGTTGAAGAAATAAAACTGGAGTAAATGTGGAACTTAAAGAGGAATTCTTTTCATTCACTTCATTTTCATAAAATTTCTTGTTATGCTAAGTGGGTGCTCTTTATTAATTTATTCACTCTCTTTCTTTGGGGGCGATATTTCTCTATTTTTCTCTTTATCTCTGGCTTGATCGCAGGTGGAAAAGTGCCACCCCCGCGTTAGAGGAGAAACACAACCCACAGCTGCTGCTGCTTTCAAACAAAACCATTTCAATTCCATTTCATTTCATTTCAATTCCATTCTGTTCTCTTTTCCATTTAACTTCTCTTACATTTCCATTATACTCCCATTCCATTTCCATTATGTTCCTTTTCCTATTCCATTGTATTCCGGATCGTTTCCGTTCCGTTTCGTTTCGATTCCGTTGCACCAAAAGTCAACGAGCGTAAAATTGTACAAGTTAAAAGGAAAATTTAAGCCAAAATAATGAGCTAGGAGTGTTATTTATGTTTTTCTTTGCTCTCAAAGAGCATAAGTTTAAGCTGCGCAGCCGCGCGTGTGCAAAAGAACGAAAAATGAAAAACAATTAAGGCGAAACCAACGAAAAACCCACTTGAAAAAAATTAGCCAAAACCAATTTTCGAGTCGTCGAGCCTTTGTATAATTTTTTTGTATATCTTTTTTTTGGTGGTGCAAAAGGAAGGAAAATTTGAAAACCCGCTTAGAGGGCCAAAAAATAACCAACACGCCATGACCATAAATCTTAATTGCCGCCGACGCAGGCAAGCGAAACCGATGTCAGATGGTGTCAGCCAAAAAAAATAATAATAAATACAAATTAAAAAACAGAAACAGCCCTGCTTACACAAGATCATATCGTACAGATACGAGATATTCCACAGAACAGTATGGGAAATGTTCTGAAGGTCGTGTTTTAAAAAGAGAAAAAGAAAGAGAGAGAGAGAGAGAGAAAGTCTAGGTTATAACTAGGGTTAGTTAAGATCAAAATTTAGAGAAGTCTAAAATACTAAGACTTTAGAGAACTATTCTTTATTATATATTAATATGTTTATAGATTTACAAAAGGTCTTATAGATATCTTTAAATATTTTAAAAATTTAATAATATAATATATAAATATTTAGTTTAATATTCCTTTAAACTCAAATGGAATTGATCAAAGAATTTGATTGTAAGCTTTAAATCATTTTGAAATTTATAATACCATAAAATTAGGTATATTGTATTGAAAGATTAAGCTACAATATTATTATTAGGCTAAAACAATCACCAGAAATAGCTTCAGCTTTTTATATAAATGATATATAAATCAATAAATGAATGAATGAATAAACGAACGAATAAAATTATATAAAAACATAAACCAAGTAAATACTTCCTCTTTATAAGAAAATTACAAAGTTAAATATTTGTAAGTTCAAAAAATACAAACTTTATCATAAAATCCAACAAGCTGAACTTCAAATATGAACTCTTAATAATATTCAGATTAAACCAACAAAAAACCGAAAATTCATACCCTAAAAACCCATTAAAAATTGATTAAAAGTGTTCTTAATATTCAGATTAAATATAAAATTAAAAAACGGAAAATTCATACCCTAAAAACCCATTAAAAATCAAATAAAAGTGTTCTTAATATTCAGATTAAACCAAAAAATAAAAAAATGCATACCAAAAAACCAATTTAAAATCTATAAAAAAATGCCAGGCCAGTCAGTGCTCTGTAACAACCTTCCGCGAGTGTTTTCAAAATATAATTTAAATCATAAATCCTTTTCTGTAACAGGAAGAGACCATGTCAACCCTAAAGATAAACTGAACCAAAACGACTCTCAAACCAAACTAAAAATATAAATAATTATCGAGGCAACTTAAACCAAATATATAAAAACAACAACAAGGATACCAAAAAAATACAAACAACAAAATAAATAACAGAAACAAACCAAATCAAAAATGAACTGCGGTGCTTTGCGTCCAATTAGCGACGAGGTGCATTTGCAGACCACATCCTCGGCCGAGAAGATGCACTCGATGCCCCGCTCCACCGCTCCTCCGCAGACTTTGCACTCCCGCCAGAATGTCCAGCAGAATCCTGCTGCTGTCCAGTCGAGATCCTTGGAGCAGCAGCATCATCACCAGCAGCAGCAGCAGCTGCGGCGCAGCACAATGCCCCGAGGGAGAGGCTTGGCCTCCTGCCTGCGAGGGGAGCGGGATGATGCACCTACGCCGCCCATCCATGAGGTGCCCTGCGACGTGCAGCAGTTGCATCATCACTTGCAACAACACCCACAGCCCACCACCACCACACATCCCCTCCAGGAGCAACTGCAACTCATCAAAGGATCCTCGGGCTCCGGACTGATTGTGGGGGAACAGGAGCGAGTGTCCGTCACAGGATCGGGTGCATCAACGCTGGAAACAGCGGGCAGGAGTAAGTAGGGGGGGAGTAAGGGTATCATAATGATAAGTAAAAAGTATCTTCAACTAAAGAAGATGTTCCTTCAACTCCAGACTTGAATTCTCAAATATAACTCTTACTATTTATGCTTTTTATACCCTTGCAGGGTATTATAATTTCAGTCAGAAGTTTGCAACGCAGTGAAGGAGTCATCTCCGACCCTATAAAGTATATATATTCTTGATCAGCATCAACAGCCGAGTCGATCTAGCCATGTCCGTCTGTCCGTCTGTCTGTCTGTCCGTTTCTACGCAAACTAGTCCCTCAGTTTTAAAGCTACCTGAATGAAACTTTGCAGATAGTCTTCTATATACTCTCACTCGTACATAAGTCGGAACGAGCCGGATCGGACGACTATATCATATAGCTGCCATACAACCGATCCGTAAATTTGTTGAAAAAAAATTATAACTTCACTGTTTTTTAACATATCAACTCTCGGTTATGAGCATTATATATTGCTTCAGATGTTTAGATTTAATTTCATAAAAATCGGACTACTATATCATATAGCTGCTATAGGAATGGTCGGGAAATTTCTAGAAAAAAAATTATAACTTTGTCAGTTTTCAACATAATTTGTTCTACTTTGAGATACTAGTATTTCATATTTTTTTTGAATTTTGTTGTAAATTTCATAAGAATCGGATAACTATTTCATATAGCTGCCATACAAACGATCGGTAATTGTGGAGATAAATTACATTAAACTTTACATGTAAAAATGTGAAAAAATGTAAAACTGTAAAAATTTTATGAATATGAAAGTAGTTCATATTTTATTACATAGGGATAGATTATAATTGATAGAATTGGAATCTGCAAGGGTATACAAACTTCGGCGTGCCAAAGTTAGCTTCCTTTCTGAAATAGCAACGATTCCATCAGATACTCTCAACTTGTATCCGAGTTCTTTCAACTCCTCATTCAGTGTGCTCATTGTTCCTGAATGACGGATGTGACATCATCGAGAATTCAGAATCATCATCATTGCCTGGCGGGGATTGGTTGGATCGGATCATTCGGATCACTCGGATCTCTGGGATTGGTTCGGTCACTTGGCTTTGAAGTCAATTGTGCGACATTATAATTTACAGTTGTTTGTGTTGCACAGTTACGACTGATGATGATAATGCAACACACACAGTGTCGAGGAAAGTGTCAACGGAATAATGAACATAATGGCCTTAGATGGGCATCGGTTCCCAGAGTCAGACTCCAAGTCAGACTTCATGGTCTCCTGGGTCACCTACAACAATTGCTCAATTTATGAGCTTGCCCCAAATATCATCACTTGCAGTCTTTACACTGGGAAATATTATCTATTCCTAATAAATAATATGTTTATACGTTTACAAAAGATCTTATAGATATCTTTAAATATTAAACTAAAGCTTTTAACAAAAATCGACCTTCATATTCATATAGAATCAATTAAAAAATATGATTGTAGGTTTTAAAACATTTTGAAATATTTATTGTGTATATTATATTGAAAGATTAAGGTACAATATTATTATTAGGCTCAAAAAAACACCAGAAATTACTTGTGCTTTTAATATAAATAATATATTTATGTATCCCATTTTTTTTGCTGGGAAATTTTAAGTAATAGAGCTTTGAAGCTTAATTTTGTTCCCATTTAATGAAAAGGTTCCTATCTTTCATTCAAATTTAAAATCCATTCAAAAAATCATTCAAATGTTTCAAAAATAAAATGTAGAGACAAATAAGTTACATTTTTCGATAGTAAAATATATCGAAAGTGTCGTCGAGAGCCGCTTTATCGATAGTTTCGATAATACCAACGATCTTTTCTTAGAAAAATTCTTGAAATTTTATTTATTTATTTATTTGTATTTATTTAAAAGCTTAATTTTGTTTCCATTTAATGAAAAGGTAGGGAAATGTTTCAAAAATAAAATGTAGAGACAAATAAACTATATTTTTCGATAGTAAAAAATATCGAAAGTCCCGCCGGGAGCAGCTTTATTGATAGTTTCGATAAATACCAACCAACTAGAGAAATTCTTGAAATTTTATTAAGAAATAATGAAACATAAACACAACACCAATATTCCAATTAATTTAGTTAGAAAGTCTGCTTAACATCTCGAATTTCGCAAAGTGTACCAAGTTCATCTTTGTATCTAAAGTTTTCTTAAGTGTAAGCAATTGTATCTGTGTATTTATTTATTTATTTGTATTTATTTAAAAGCTTAATTTTGTTACCATTTAATGAAAAGTTAGGGAAATGTTTTACAAAAATTAAATGTAGTGACAAATAAATTATATTTTTCGATAGTAAAATATATCGAAAGTGCCGCCGAAAGCCATTTTATCAATAGTTTCGATAAATACCAACGATATTTTCCTAGAAAAATTCTTTAAATTTTATTTAAAATTATAAAACATAAACTTAACACCAATACCCTAAAGTATCTTAATTTATTTTCTCAAATTTTCACAAGTTTATCAAGTTCACCTTTTGCATCTTAAGTTTTCTTAAGTGCAAGCAATTGTATCTTTGTATCTTGCGCCACCATTTCATATTTTTTGCATTAATTGAAACGAATTCATAACAAGCTGTCGGTCAAAGGTCAGGCCATGTAAATGGGTCGAGTTTTGCAAAACAAACAAACATCTGTGAAGTAGTGCCTTAGTCTTAGCCTTTTTTACAATTTGCATTTAACACAACTTTTCCATTTTCCTTTCCGTTCCATTGCAGGTGAGTACAAGTCGAAGACACTGCCCCGCATCCACTTCGATACGGCGCTGAACGACACATCTCTGAACGAAGGTAACACCGAACCACAAAGGGTTACTCTTTATATTCCTACCTTTCAGTTGACTTTACTATATAATGGAGACATTAACCGTCACCCATCACTTACTCATCGGGCATTCCGACTCCGCGTGTCCGTATCTCAATGTCGCGACATTGTTTCCCCCCGATTTCCATATAGACACACATATATATATATATATTGCATGTGGCGCTAAAAAGCAGAGAGGAGACCTAGAAACCCACAAATGCTGCCGGCTCAGCGTAAAATGCGATTCGGATTCGCTCAGAACTTATCAGCAAGTGTATATTATAATTAAAAATATGCCATTAATGTTGATGATGACCAAGTGACATAATGCTGAGAGATGTTTGTTTAACGCTCAAATTTCCGCAAGTTTTGGCAAGTTTTTTTTTGGATTAAAGGAACTATTTCTTGGGTTCATCATAACTTTTGCCTTTAGATAAAGATTTGCTAAAATATTAATGAAACTTAAACAGTCTTCACTTTATAATTGTGTGAGCTTATAGAACTAATCATAATATTTCTGTGAATATATTTATACTTATATATATTTGCAAAAATACTTCTACAGATCAAGAAATACTCCAGTTTCCGTTTTTTTTTTTTGATTAAACGAACTATTTCTTGGGTTCATAATGAAATATGGCAAAAGACAAATATTTGCATAAATAGTTATGAAACTTAAACAGTGTTCACTTTATAAATGGGTGAGCTTATAGAACTAATCATAATGTTTTCTTAAACTTATATATATAAATAATTATACAGATCAAGAAACACTCTATTAGTTTTTATTGTGGTTTTATAATCACGAAATACTCCATTACATTTTTACTGGGTTTTTCATAATCTTTCTGGGAACATTTATTAAAATTTATGCAAACAAATAAAGGTTATAGGAACCCCAAAGATTTAAACACCGGCTTTTGGGGAATTTAAGAACTTTAAAATATAAAAAACAAAATAGTTTATGTATATTTAATAGTTCTTTAATCATGAATAATTAAAGTTAACCCATTATTCCATATTATTTTCATAAAAACATGATGATAATCATCACTCTTATAAGGAGGAACCATAAAGATTCATCCATAGTTTGAAAGCTTAGATCTGGTTATTATTGTTTACTATGCAAATCTCTATAAAAACTGAGAAATATAATTTAATTTTTATTTCTTCTATAAAAACTGAGAACTATAATTCTTTTTTTTTTATTTCCTTCTAATGTTTACTCTCCGCAGATAACAGTTTAGTAATTGGGAACCCTAAAAACTTTTCAAGAGTCGAATTCCTCAAATGATCTCTAGAACCCGTCCGATCGTTCGATCTAAATAAATTATGTATCAATCAAAAGGCTGACAAGCAACTGTCTGTCGCTTAATTAATCGTTGCATTAATATTTATAAATAACAGTTGCAAGTAATTGATTTGACAACTTGTCTAATGGGCTTGGCTTTGGCTTCATTTGGATTTCTTTAAATTTCAAACTAGTTTTCAAAATGCACAAGTGTAGTTTTTCTTTTTTTCCATTTGAATAAACAGTTTAATGAAATGCAATCAGAAGTGCTAAATATTTATGAACAACAGGCGTAGTTAAGTACTTTAGACTGCAAAAACATATTGTTTTAATTGAGATTTAATTAATTAAACTAATTATTTTTTTACTGTTAAAAAAAGATATCTACATGACATTTTAGGTACTTTTATCAAGCCAAAAAGTATGCTGCATTTATGTGCATTACCATGTTATTTTGTGTAGATTTTGTAGATTCGTGTAGAAAGCGTTTTTATGCAGAAGAATTTGTAGTGTCTTTTTTATGGTAAATTTTACTTAAAAACAAAGATATATTTATAATATTAACTGCTATTTGAGCTAAGAAAATAATTATAACAGTCACGTTTTACAATTTTTAAATGATCAGGAACTAATTTGATCAGTTTCCATGATGGAAAATTGTTCAGAAAAGCCCTATAAAATATCTATATATACCATATTTCAGTTTAAAAGAGTTCTTCGGTGGTCGGGGATTACCCTTTACTGTAACGGTATTTCAAGAGTTTCAAGAGGCAGGATGTGGCTCATATAACGATCGCTCTTGGTCAATTGGGGTTGAAAATTATAGGGGGTGTTATTATTATATTATTTGCTGTCAACCCGCCCGCACTCGGTGCCTCGCCCTCCGTTCCAGCAGTTCCAACAGTTTCCAACAGTTCCAACAGTTCATTGTGCCCTGCCTTAAGGTTGCTGCCAATGGAAATGAAAATGGAAATTGGAAGTCTTTCGTTTCGCCAAGGCGAAGAAGGAGGCGAACGAACGTGTCGCATAAAACCCCATAGTCACGCACTTCCGCAGTGAAAAAAAGGAATAATAATAAAATAAAACTGGAGGTGAGGAGCGAGCCGAGCGTTACGAGGAGGGAATTAGGAAGTGGGGGGGGAGGGGTGTGTGGAATATGGAATAGGGAATGGTATGGTATGGGGTTCCCTCTCTAATTTGTATTATGCGTTTGGCCGGCGTTTGCCCGAGTGTAGCACCTCGTATACAGTCGGGGAACGAATAATAAGATCTTTATTTAAAAGCAGTTTAAATATGTTGTAGGTAAAGTAATTGGTAGTTAAATAGTTAAAATTTAAACAATAAATAATGAAAAATAGATTGCATTTTTACCAATTTTGACAAGGATTAAATTTGGAATATGATTTTATTCGAGGAAAATACAGATAAAGGTCTATTGTGTATTTAACAAAAGTTTTAAAATCGCAATTTTAATCATATTTTTAAAACAAAGGAACATTTTAACCAATTTAGACAAGGATTAAATTTGGAATGTGATTTTATTCCAGGAAAATACACAGAAAAGACTATTATGTATTTAACAAAATTTTTAAAATCGCAAATTTTATCATATTTTTAAAACAAAGAATTTTTTTTGAATTAGGTGGAAAATTAATAAAAAAAAAAATTTTAATAATAATTTTATTCACAGAAGTTAACAGTGATCATAAATTTACAATTCTTATAAAAAACTTAGTCAATCTTAATAAACAAAAGCAATATCAGTTCTTTTTCGAAAACGAACTCCTATTCTCCTGACCCCTGGTGTGTGCGTGGCTTATTTACATAAAACGCACGCACACACACACACACACACATGTCTACGAGTAGGTATACCTGCTCTCAATTAGATCAATTACGAGGCACATTGCCACTCACGCCCTTATGTTGCTTTTGCTTTTTCGTCTCCGCTTTTCTTTTCCTTTTTATTATTTTTTTTTTTTTGTATTTTTGCTGCTGCCGACGCCGCCTGCTTTCAATTGAATTTCTTACACTCCGCTGCGCTACTCGCCAGCAGGTCGGGCATATTGGACACTAAATGGGATGCATAGGTTCGTGGCATATGGCTAATGGCGATCGCTGCGTGCGGTCCGGGCGTCTGCAATTGACATTGTAGGGCCAACTCGCACAGCGGGGCACTTTTCAATTGCTTTCGCCTGTGGAGAGATTAAAAACAAAAGAAACGAGACCAACGATATTTTCTGTTGTAGAAATTGTTTGCGATTATATTGGGTTCTCTGTAAATAGTTGATAGAGGAAAGAAAAAGAAAACCCAAGGAACTAAGGAAAATAATAATAAAATAGTTTATATGCTTTTTTGATTAAATAAATTATGTACCTTTTGTTCCCAAAGTTACCTATAATCGATTAAATAAGTATATAAACTTTTTCTTAAATTATTTACATATGTGTAAGGGTATTTTACGATTTATGTGGCTTAACCAACTGCAACTCCCCTAGCTCACACTCTTTTCTCCATTCCTCTCTCTCGCTCTCTCTCTCTCTCTCTCGATGTCTGCCTGTGGTTTGAGCCCCGGCTAAAATCGACAAAACTCAGCTATCGAGCCGATCGTGGCTCAAGTATTTTTTAGTGTATTTTTTTGGCTTAATGTCTTAAACCGGTTTTATTATTTTTAATTTCATAAAACTAGTAGTATCTTAATAGCGTAATTGCGCGCTTTGTACCCGCTCGCTCTAATAAGTAAAAAAGTAACTAAATTAATCACAGAAACTGCGCTGGTTTCTTAGCGAAGTTTTGAACCACCGATTGTGGTCGATTTTAAACTGAAAGTATCGGAGTAGAGCGGCGTCGGCAATCGCGTTGGCCTCAATCGTTTATCGGGATCGAAACGGGCAAACGACGAGAACGCGCTCTCGCGTCGCTTTTTATTTTATTGTAAATTTCGGATAAATTGCCTTCTTCTTGTTTGTTATCCTGTACTCCACTACTTTTTTTTTGTTGTTTTTAATAACTGTTAATTTTTGTTAAAGTGTTTTAACTTTGGGGAGATCAAAAGATTCCCAAAATTCCCCTGCAACTCCACCAGAAAAAAAAAACGCATTCCTGCACACACCAAAAAAAAATGCGTTTGACCAGCATCTGTGGCCTGCGTGTGTATTAGTGCATTTGCCTCTCTCCCTCGCGTGCGCGGAGCGGGCAAGTGTGTGTGTGTGTGTGGTGTAGCTGCAACTTAAAACCGAAAACTAAACAAAAAAGAAATAAATAAAGAAAAACTTAACCAAGCGACAATGTGATGCGAAACGGCGATAAAATAACAACAACAACGGGCGCGTGAAGCGAAAACAAAAAAAACTGCAGATATACAAAGAGAGTGGAGAAAAGAAGCAAAAAAAAAAAACGCGGAAATGCACTTGAGCGCATAATTTTTATAAGCCAAGCGACAAACGCACACAAAAACGAACAGCAACAACAGTAAAGTAAAGTAACACAAGAAGAAGAGGGAAAATAAATACAATTTGAGAAGAAGAGCCAGAAGAAGCAGTGTCAGCAAAAAGGAGAGGAGAAGCAGAACGCTCTCTCAGTCACTCTCTC
Organism: Drosophila watanabei; assembly: GCA_008042575.1. NCBI lineage: Eukaryota > Metazoa > Arthropoda > Insecta > Diptera > Drosophilidae > Drosophila > Drosophila watanabei. The sequence continues at coordinate 81,745 of VNJS01009164.1, read as the reverse complement.
TGTACTCCTCTTTGGAGTATGTGTATGCACTACACTGAGAGACAACTATGTTGCTAGGATGTTAGGTAAATAAAAACCCACGAAAACAAGCGCAAAATGTTGCAGGCAAGCACAGCAGCAACAACAACAACAACAGTAGCAGACATAACGACAGCAAGTAATACTGCTGAGCAGAGCGAGACGGTGGCCACACCGGAAGAAAAATCCCAACGTCGCCGCTCCACATTCTATGTGCCTCTGGTGATTGAAGACAACGAGGAGGAGGAGCAGCCGCCGCCGCAGCATCACAAATCCGGCAGCAACTCAAGCCTCAGCAGCACCACAAACTCATTAACTAATTCTTTAACCAATTCCGATACAAAATCGACCAAGAGCTACAGCCTGCGCAAGTCCAGTTCGGTGAAGAGCGGCGTGGCCAAGGTGAGCGCTCTCTTCGAGCGGAAGGGTGCAACGCCGGCCAAGATGTCACCGCCACCGTGCGGCTTCAACTGGAGCATCAGTGGCAGCGAGACGAATGCCCAATACTCGGACACCGACGACGACGAGGAGAGCTCCACGGAGGCGCGCCACCGCGAGCTCCTCCTCAAGTCCCTCAATACGAGTAATGCCGCCTCGCCCTCGAAGCTGAAGCGGTACGGCATTGTCCTCAATGTGAGTATCTTCAAGCCCAGCGATGCGGATTCTCCAGCTGCTCCTGCTACTGGTTCTACTGGAGCTACTGGAGCAGCTCCCAGGACTCATTTCAATGAGGAGCACGACATTGTCTTGTCGCAGCCGGAAGCCCCTAGCGCCGCCGACTACGACGATGACTCAGAGATCAGCCGCATGCAGACCAACACCTCGACGCCCATCAAGCTGATGAAGTCGCGATCGCGGACAAACATTCTAGCCGTGCCGCTGCCCACCGTCGAAAGGGGTTTGGCCAACAATAATAATAGTAATAATATTAATAACAATATCAATATCAATATCAACAATACCTCAACGACGGGGACGTCGGCAACAACTACAACAACGACAACGACTACAACGACGACGCTGATTACGCTCCGTGCGAAATCAAAGACTCTGCCGCAGAACCTATCGCCGTCAGTTGTTTTACGCGAGGCCGCCGCTCTGGATGAGCTCGAAAAGAAGCGGGAAAAGCAGGAAAAACTGCAACAGCAGCAGCAACACTTGCATCAGCAGCACCGCCAGCTGTTTGGCGGCAGCACCACAAGCCACATTTCCGGTGCCACATCGTCGCCTTATAAGCTCCAAACCAGCTGCTCGGCCACCTCCATTCTAACGCACAGTTTTCCGCCCAAAAACCTATTCCTGCTCAAGTCCACGCCCAAACTGCAGGCGGACACGCCACCGGCCATATGCTCGCCGCCGAAAAAGTCCCTGAGCTTCATCCGGCGCGCCAACTCCACCAAGGTGGCCAGGAGCAATAGTTTGCTGAAACCGAGCCAGGGAGGATCCATAGCGGGCACTTCGTCCTCACTTGGAGGAGCAGGATTAGGCAGCAATTCGGGTTTAATGCATTCCGGCAGTGTCCTGTCCACCAGCTGTGCTGGTGGCGGAGACTCATCGAGTGGCAGTGGCAACCAAGGCAGCTGGGGCAAGCACTTTTATCAGACGTACGATGTCTGTCCGCTGAGTTTGGATGAGCTGAACTGCTACTTTCAGGCGGATCACTGCGAGGAGCTCATCTGCGAACGGTTCAAGATCAAGGATCTGGCCATACACATGGCATCCACAGTGGCAGCCACCGGAGCGGAGGAGGAGAGAGCCACTGCAGGAGGAGGAGGAGGGAGCACAATGGCCACGGAGGACGATGCGGGACATCATTCTGGTAGGTCTTGGGGCAGGGTTTGCCGAGGGTTTCCAAGGTATTTCCTGTGCCAAAACCAACCCCTTTTCAGCGATCGATCCCCCTTTCCTTTCGACTCGATTGCACACGATCCCCTCTCGGTTTTTGTGTTTCTTTCTTTTTTTATATCGAACAACAGCGATCGCCTTTGGTATTCCCCTATCTACAGCAGGGTCACGATAAGATAAGGCTCAGACCCCTCCTTTCCTAAACAGAAACAGTGTGGGTCAAAGTGGTAGTGCCTCATGTTGTTCTTAAGCAAATATTGCTTGGATATTTAAGCAAATATCTTTCTCGATAAAGAGTTTATATTAGAGAGTTTTTCATATAGAGTTCTTGCTTACTAACATCATAAATAATGTATTTTGTTCATTAATTAGTAAAAATCAATAGATATAATTATCAAACTGCATTTTCTGAAACCGATTACATAGAATACCTTGAGGGATTATGGATTTAAACAAATATCTTTCATTATAGGGAGTTTATAGTAGAGAGTTTTTCATAGAGAGTTCTTGCTTAAAGTTCTTTTTATATAATATAGTTTGATCATTAATTGGTGGAAATCAATAGGTATAACTATGGTATTGCATTTTCTGAAACCGATTACATAGAATAGGTTTAAGGGATTATGCCAAAGTGAAGTTCCATTGTGTAATTTTAAAACGAATTACTTAAGAACAGTTCCATTGAAGAAAAACCTTTGTGAATTTCAGTTTGATCAGCGATTTGGAAAAGGTACAACCATCTTATGAACCCCAAAAAGGTTCCCAAGTAAAGTTACACCTATTTTTATAAAGAAATATAATACACTGATAAAAAAAAAAATAAAATCTTTAAAGATTTTGTGCATTCTGAAAATAAAATCTTAATAGAAGACTATAAATCTTAATAAAAGTCTTAAAATTGTGGAATAAATCTCGTAATTCCACAATTTTAAGACTAAGAAGCTTCATTTAAAACCAAAATAACTTAAAAAAAAGAACAAAAAAAATCTCAAAAGAAGACCAAAATATTCTTGCGCTACTTTCGTAACCAAAAGTCTTGAACTTTTTTTTTTATCTGTGTACAATAGACATTAGTTAAGAACTAATTACCTATATGTTTATCTGCGATCAGTTATTAAAGGACTTCCATCTACAGGAACATTTTATCCCTCACAAAGCCATGTTGAACTCATTAGTTACAACCGTTTTTATGGCTAGTTTTTTACGGCCAGATGTTTCGAGGTTTTTTTTTGAAAGGCGGCTATTACACTGGTCGCAGCTGTACAACGTCGAAACGGTTCCTTCTCTCTTTTCGTCGTCGTTCTCAGTTTTTAAGCCTTCCTGTGCGTTTCTTTTGCGACGTTTGCCATCATCAAGCCCCGGCTAGCTACTTTATTTACACACGATCAGAGGTGAAGCCACCCTCCCCCACTCCCGACACCTATTCGAGAATGTATATATATATAAATATATATATTTATATGTATGTGTATGTGTATTCTTTTGGAACGTAGCCCAATTGTGAGGCTCAATTGTAGCTCAATTTTGATGGCCTCGGCAAGGCAGTGAAGCGTCGCACCATGGGCGTCACAGAAGTTGAACAGGAATAAAGATTAAGGTTTTAAATTAATAACAAGAAAGGAAGCTAACTTTATATACCCTTGCAGATTACAATTTTATCAATTATAATCTATTCCAATATAATATAATATGAATTACTTTCATATTCATACAATTTTTACAGTTTAAAATTTTGTTTACATTTCTTACAGTTTTACATTTATACATGTAAAGTTAAATGTAATTTTTCTCCACATTAACCGATCGTTTGTATGGCAGCTATATGATATAGTCGTCCGATTCTTATAAAATTTACAACAAAATTCTGGATAAATATGAAATACTTGTATCTCAAAGTAGAAGAAATTGTGTTGAAAATTGACAAAGTTATAATCTTTTTTTCTAAAAATTTCCCGACGGTTCCTAGGGCCGATTTTTATAAAATTAAATCTAAAAATATAGAATAATATATTTAGCTTATTACCGAGAGTAAAGAGAGAGCAAGGGTATAAAAAGAAGGTAAAATAATTAAATATAATAACAAATATTTAAATATATAAGTAAGACTTGAGATAGATCTCTCTGTATATTTCTTGCCGTGTAAAACTAAGTGAACCCAAATGAACCGATCCGAAAGTGATTGGAAAATCAACTACTTGAGTGCCAATACGTGAGTGTAGATATATATCTATCTATATCTATTTGTGTTGGTGCTTCTACCGCGGGGCATCCTCTTGCATTTCGATTTCGTATTCCAGGAACGCTGTTGGTGTGTTTCTTTTCTACTTTTGTCCACCGGCGGACGGTGACTTCTTGAGTTTTAATTCCCGCTGTGAATCGGAATCGGTTTTCTATACTTGGAACCGCGGGGATGGTCAAGCTCATTGCATTTCAATGAGTTCGAGTGAGAGGCAGTCCGTTAAAGAGCCCATCGATTCGCATTATTATCGAGCAAGTGTGGCCAATTCGATTTGCAATCATTTAAATGGTCACAAATGGATGATCATCCCACTGTGCGGCGTCCCTACTCCCCACTCTCTCTCTCTCGCTCTCTTGCTTTGGCTACAATTTCAATTTCGTTGCTGTTTCTTCTGGTAAATTGTTGTTTCTTATTTTATTATGATTCACACACACCCGCACAAGAAACCAGTTTTCGGGAAGCGGGCGGAGAGCGAGAGCGAGAACGAGAGCAAGAGCGAGAGCGTTGGGAATGAAAGAGAGCGGAGAATGCCAAACAAACAAGCGGCTTTATTTTAAATACTCAAATTTGTTGCTGGCATTATTCGCTGGATGCACTGCAAATAATTACGTTACGAGTTCTGAAAAAATGGGGGAAGATTTGATAGCAGCACTTTATATAGGGTTATATTTAATTTATTTCACATTTTTAACAAAACTTTTCGCATTTTAAAAACTTAAAATATTATAAAAAAAAAATTAACAAGAATATTCGTTTTTTTTATATATATTTGGAACTTTTTTTTATTTATTCGGTACCTTAACTTGAACATTAAAGATTTTAACATCTTCTAAAGAAAGAAACATTAAATATTTTACAAAATGCTTGAATAAATAAATAATTTTTTAGTTTTTGCGAGGAGTTTGTAAAACTAACCACCAAATTAGCAACAAAACTTAACACCTAATAAACAAGCATTGAAAAAAATATATATAGACGTTATTACAATAAAAATGAATCAATAAATGTTCAAAAATATTCAAAAAAATCATTTTAAAAATAGATAAATAAATTATACTTCTTAGTTGAACAATGAGTAATATTTAATTAATAATATTTAATGCGATAAATGTTTGCTGAACACATTTTTTCAATGAGAATATAAATATTTATAGAATTTCGGGCTTAAAATTTATATTTTAAATTCAAAATCTGTTATATAAGAACACTTACAGTCAGCAATTGAGTTTTAATGTAATTTCTTGGCTAAATATTTAAAAAAAATGCTTAGTACAACAACAAGCTACTGTTCTTTATGAAATAATACTCTCAAAATTCAAAACTCTTTGAATTATTTTTAGTGTAAATGAGGAAAAGATTTGGGAAATGAAACTCTTTGAATTATTTTCAGTGTCAATGAGATTTGGAAAATGAAACTCTTTAAATTTTTTTAAGTGTGACTGAGGAAAAGACTTGTGACGCAGTCGGTTTGTAGTTGTTTGCCGCCAGCGTCTGCGTCTAAGTGCGTTGCAGTTGCATTTTTATTTGTAATGCGATAAGCTTTGCCTCTGTAGGAAAATGAAATGAAAAATAAATAAATGTTGTGTTGATAGTGAGAATAAATGTGGCATATTTATGATTTTGAGAGGTTTTGAGGTTCGAAAATCAAATGTATCAAAATTGGTTTATTGATCGACACACGCTGCTTATCTATAGAGCGATACGCTTGCAGCAATTTATCTGCCACGATCGGACTTTATAGTGGTAGTGGTGGTAGTTCCATTTATCAAAGACCCGCTGACGGATCGTGAGATACGTCGCGTTTTATACGCATTTTCTTTCCACTATCCACGATCCACACTCTCCTCTCTCCACACATGACGTTGTCTGTGTGAGTTGTCTCTCTGTCTTTGGTTTACTTAACGCGCCGATAATTGAGCTGCTGACCCTATCGCACACAGTTAGCATCCGCCGGAGGGAGCCGAGAGAGGAGAAGGTGTTCCATAAATCCCATCCGATACGATACGATATTGCTTTCACTGAACCTCTCTCTCTCTCTCTCTGTGATCCGTTTTAATTGCATGTCTCTTAGGGAAACCCGAAAATAAAAAACCCAAAGAGACAAAGAATTATTGTGAGTCAAAAGCGATGAGCAATATCTTTTGGCAGCAAAAGAGTTTCATCATGATCTCTGCGGTGAACTCGGAGTCATCATTATGATCATCTTCATCCTCATAAAATATAAAACTATTATTACCTTACACGTAATACGTAATACTACTATATAGGGCTCTGGGCTGACTTCATCGCCCTGCTTTATATGTAAGTGATATCCCAACCCACCTATAACTATATAACTATATAACTATATATATATGTGCTGCCAAAATTGGTATGTTCATCTCTTATGGGGTTTTATGTTGAAAACTAGTCTTTAGTCTTTAGTTAGCAGATTGTAAGACATATATCCGAGAGTCTATATGCTTTATTGAAGACTTTATCAGTTGTTGAACTCTTGAACTTTATTTGAAAGATCTTTTATATGGATCTTTCATGGGAAAAAACAAGAAAAATCCTTAGACTTAATTGTATGTAATAAAGCCTTAAAGTAATATTAGTAATTAATAGTAAAAGCATTGGAAATATGACCTACTTTTCTATGCTTTTATTTATAAAAGTGTCTCCAGAAGGATGTCATATAGATTATATCAATTTCCTGGCTCTCCCTCTTTATATATTATATTTGAATAGAAATCCTTCTTCTTCTCTGTTTGCCTTTTTGCTTTTGTGATTTCATGCTTTCATGCTTTCGTGCTTTTGGCATGCCTATTCTAGATTTGGCATATATATATATATCTCTCTGGGGGCGTGGAACACCCACCTTGTACAAAATAGGTATAAATGCGCCATATTCGTCTCCTCACCTTCTTTTTTGCCTCTTTTTTTGTATTATTTATATACCTAAACATCATTTTTTATATATATTTTTTTCTCTCGTCTCGTTTGTTTATTTTGCAAGATTAAGATGATGATACAGTTGCTCATCATCAACGAGTTTTGATCTTATATAGGAATATATTATCTACATTTTGAATGCCACACAGAGAAGAGGCCTGAAGATGACACAATTTCTTATTCTTTTTAAACGTTTGAATGAATGAATGCGAGTATGAGTATGAGTTTGAGTGTGGAGTATCTCTATGCATCTAGTTGAAATGCGGAAGAGATCCCTACAACCTCAACCTCTCAACCCTTGCATGTCAAATCCTTATAAAAGAAGGTGGAAATTATGTTTGTTTTTTATTCCGGATGAGTCAGAGGCGGAGAGTGGCTTTCCCTGGTTTTACCCTGCTTTTTCCGGTCAACATTGTAGGTGGCCCTGTGACCAGCCTTCGACAAGGTCGCTTTGTTTTTTATTTTGAACCCATGAATAAGGTACAAAAAACTGGTTTCTGGTGCCCAAGATTCCTACGGTTTAGCTTCAGTTAAGAGTGCACTAAGGGAAAAGAGTTCTCCAGTGCTTATTTTGAAAAGAAAAGATAGAAAATAAGCCTGTCTTAACATTTATATTGTAAATATTCTAAATACTTATCATATATTCAATATATCAAAGTCTGCTTTAAGATACTATATATAAAAACACGTCTTAAGAGAAGTCCTAACTTTTTATTATATTATTTATAGTCATATAAGAACCAAATATATATAAATATAATATTATAGAGAGGTAAAAGAGTTCTCCAGTGCACATTTTGAATAGAAAAAGAAGTCTGTCTTAATACCTATGCACTTACTCATTTATATTGTGAATATTCTGAATACTTGTCATGAATTCAATTTATCAAAGTCTGCTTTAAGATTTTATATATTAAAACACGTCTTAAGAGAAGTCCTAACTTGTTATTTATAGCCATATAACAACCAAATATATATATTTATATAATTATAGAGAGGAAAAAGACTTCTCCAATGCACCTTTTAAATAGAAAAGAAACTTGACCTAACATTTATATTGTGAATATGAATTCAATTTATCAAAGTCTGCTTTTAGATACTATATATTAAAACACGTCTTGAGCCAAGCTATAATATAATTTCAACTTCTTATTTATAGCTATTAATGAAACAAAAATATATATATTATTGAGAGAGGGAGAGTAGATATTCATTATTCCAGAAAACAGGTCTTGAGTGAGCTCAGTTTTGTATAGAATTCCCTGTTTCTCAAAGTGCAGAGAGGAGCATCTTGTGGCGGTGGCAATGAGGCACATGATGAATCATGGATGTTGTGTACCTGCCCCTGCCCCTCTGCCTTGAGTTCTTCTATCCGCTGGCGGCGTCTCCGGCTGTTATTATTCTCCTTTTTTTTTTTTTTTGCGGCAGGTGATGGCTCTACCAAATTCAATCGAGCAGCTGCTCCTTTCTTTCAAGAACCGGTTCTATCGAGTCCAGAAAAAATGCTTTAAAACTGAAAACTGAACTCGGTGTAAAAAGGTTGCGGGGGAGGATGAATGTTGATGAACTGGGAACTGTGAATTCATCATTTTGCGGATTAAAATACCTTCCTGAATCACCTGAAACATGAACAATGACATGATATATATGTATACTTAATACCCAAGATAATCCTTACTTATATCCTGCTCTCTTCCTTGCAGATACCTCCTATGAGAAGGCCTGTCGCCGGGGATCGGCACCCACAACGCCCATTTTGGGCAGCAAACAGCATCAGACGGACAGCACCACCTCGCGCTTCACCAACTTCTTTTCCAAAAAGTAAATATTACTATATATTCGTGTTATTTATTGTTTCAACTAATGATTTGTGTTTTTTTTTAGATCCAATCCCCTGAAGCGTACCAAGTCGGTGACCAAATTGGAGCGGACCAAGCGCGGCTCCGGCGGACTGAGGGGCTCCCGATCGCACGAGAGTCTGCTGTCCAGTCACGCCGTCATGTCCACCATCGGTGAGTGTGAATGAACCCATTAAAATGGAGCTGCATGCCAGTTGCTTTACCCTTCAACTTAAACTGGGTTAATTAATTAACTAATTAACGTGCTAGGGAATTGTTTATCGAAAGGAAAAGTAAGAGATTGTATATAGAAAATATAATAAATACAAATAATAATAGCTCAATGCATTTGATATCAATAACATTGTAAAGTTTGATTTATCGAATTTGGAAATGTAGAAAATCACTGCATTTAAAGTTGAAATATCAATTTTATTGAACAATTTTATATAAGTAAATGTATAGAAAGGAAAAGTCTATCATAAATATGAATATATATGATATTTTTGTCAGCCTTTTTCTCTCTATACATTTACTTATATAAAATTGTTTGTTTATTTTGAGCAAATTTAAATATCGAATATCATTGCACTTACCTTTTAAATATAGATATAGATTGCTTAAGTATTAAGAAACCAGACAGAAAACTAACCTCGGAAAGCCGATGTTTGTACACTCTTTCAGTTAAAAATTGGTTTGGGGAACCGAGTTTTAAATCGATCATAACTAAGCCAAAAAATGTATTAATTTCCACTCGAAAAGCAGTTCAATGCTAGTTTTTATTAGGTTAATAAATCAACATTATAAATATTATATTTAACAAGAAAGGTAGCTAACTTCGGCACGTCGAAGTTTGTAAACCCTTGCAGATTCCAATTGTATAAATTAGAATCTATCTTATTATAATATAATATGAATTACTTTCATATTCATACAATTTTTACAGTTTTACATTTTTTCACATTTTCACATGTAAAGTTAAATGTAATTTACGTCCACATTTACCGATCGTTTGTATGGCAGCTATATGATATAGTCGTCCGATTCCTATGAAATTTACAACAAAATTATAAAAAAATATGAAATACTTGTATCTCAAAGTAGAAGAAATTGTGTTGAAAACTGACAAAGTTATAAGTTTTTTTCTAAAAATTTCCCGACCGTTCCTATGGCAGCTATATGATATAGTACTCCGATTTTTATAAAATTAAATTCAAAAATCTGAAACAATATTAAAAGCTCATAACCGAGAGTTGATCAAGATAAGTTAAAAAACAGCGAAGTTATAATTTTTTTTCAACAAATTTACGGATCGGTTGTATGGCAGCTATATGATATAGTTGACCGATCCGGCCCGTTCCGACTTATGTACGAGTGAGAGTATATAGAAGACTATCTGCAAAGTTTCGTTCAGATAGCTTCAAAACTGAGGGACTAGTTTGCGTAGAAACGGACAGACAGACAGACAGACAGACGGACATGGCTAGATCGACTCGGCTGTTGATGCTGATCAAGAATATATATATTTATAGGGTCGGAAATGACTCTTTCGATAAATAAAACAAAAGAAATCCATTTATTTAAGCATAAAATCATTGCTTTATTCTCAAATATCGATATACAAGTTATTTTATTTAAATAAACTAAATAAAACTAATTAACATGCCTTTTCTCCTCCCCCTCTTTAGATCTCTCTTGCACGGGAGCCGTGGGCGTGGCACCGGTGCACCAGTCGGTGCTTGGGCGACGCCACTGCTTCCAGGTGCGCGGCGGGCCGCGCGGCGAGCGCTACTACTCGTGCGGATCGCGGCAGGAGCGCGACCTGTGGATATACTCGCTGCGCAAGTCGATAGCCCCGAATGCGGAGCACACGCGCCGCACCGACAACTCGCTGAAGATGTGGGTCTACGAGGCGAAGAATCTGCCGGCGAAGAAGCGCTACTTTTGCGAGCTGCAGCTGGACAAGACGCTGTACGGACGGACGTCCGTGAAGCTGCAGACGGATCTGCTCTTTTGGGGCGAATACTTTGACTTTCCGGACATCCCGGAGATCAATGTGATCACGGTCAATGTGTTCCGCGAGGTGGACAAGAAGAAGAAGCGCGACAAGTACCAGTTTGTGGGCTCCGTGAAGATACCCGTGCACGATGTCACCTCGCGGCTGCCCTGCGAGCAATGGTACCCGATCCTGAGCGACAAGGCGGGCGACAGTCTGGGCAGGACCTCCGGCGGCGGCGGCGGCAGCGGATCGAAGGATAAGGAGCAGCAGCTGCCGACGCTGCGGATCAAGTGCCGCTTCCAGAGCACCGACATCCTGCCCATCAACGTGTACGCCAACTTTCTGGCCTACCTCAAGGAGAACTACAAGCGCGTGTGCGAGACCCTCGAGCCGGTGATCGGTGTCAAGGCCAAGGAGGACATTGGCCAGGCCTTGGTCCTGCTGATGCACGCCCAGGGCCTGGCGGGCGCCTTCCTCACGGACGTCGTGGCCCTGGATCTGTTGCGCGTGGGCGACCAGAGGCTGACCTTTCGCGGCAACTCGCTGGCCACCAAGAGCATGGAGGCATTCCTGAAGCTAACCGGCGAACAGTATCTGCAGGACACGCTCTCGGCGCCGATCAACGAGCTGATCCAGTCGGAGCGCGACTGCGAGGTGGATCCCACCAAGGCCAGCGGCTCCTCGGCCGGCTCGTTGCAGCGCCAGCAGGCAGCCCTCCGCGGAGCGGTGCGCGGCGCCTGGCAGTGCATCTTCGAGTCGCACAAGCACTTTCCGCCGCAGCTGCGCAACTGCTTTGCCACGTTCCGGGAGCGTCTGCAGCAGCTCGGGCGCCAGGATATGGCCGATAACCTCATCTCGGCGAGCATCTTTCTGCGCTTCCTCTGCCCCGCCATCCTGTCGCCGTCGCTGTTCAACATCACCAGCGAACTGCCCTCGGCAAGGGCCACCCGAAACCTCACGCTGGTGGCCAAGACCCTGCAGACGCTGGCCAACTTCACCCGGTTCCAGGGCAAGGAGTACTTTATGGAGTTCCTCAACGACTTTCTCGAGCAGGAGGCCGGCCGCATGCAGCAGTTTCTCGAGTTTATATCGACGCGACCGGATCATCCGGCCCCCGATTCGATCCTCGACTGGGCCGGCTACATAGACCAGGGCAAGCAGCTCTCCATCCTCCACAGTCTGCTATCCGAGAGTCTGGCCAAGCTGCCGGAGGCCAGGCAGCACGAGCTGGATCCCCTGCAGCATATTTTGGACGAAATAACCAGGGCCCGCGAGCAGGGCAGCCTCGGCGTGGCCATACCCGGTGGCTACCTGCCGGCCACATCCTCCACGCACTCGATAGCCAGCGAGAATCAGGAGAATCGTCATCCAATGCAGAGCAATCCGGAGCAGCAACAGCAACAGCAGCAGCAGCAGCAGCAGATGCTGCCGCAGCACCAGAGCCAGCTGGCGCAGCCGCAGCATGCGATTGTCAGCAAACCAATGTCGGCAGAAAGAGGCATCATGAGAGGTGTGCTCACGCCCAATTCTCTGGAGAAGAACATCTTTCGGTACAATGATCCCACTGTGAATGGTTTGCTGCAGCAGCAACAGCAGCAGCAGCAACAGTTGCAACAGCAGCAGCAGCAGCATCCCCACCATCAGCATCCGCTGCAAATGCTCTCAAACTCGCAAACCTCGATTGCAGCAACCAGCAACCAGTACATGAGCTCCCCCGGCGGCCTGCAGCATGCCCAGTCGCAGACCTCGATGGCCAGTTCGTCGCTCAATGGCAGCAGCAGCAACCTGCTGCAGCAGCAGCAGCAGCAGCAACAGCTTGTCCATCAGCAGCAGCAGCTGCATCAACATCACTGCCCGCCGGCGCCCCAAACGAGTGCCTCCAGCACCATGGAGCGCATGGATCGCATGGATCGCTTAAACTATCCGTACATAACCCACAATGGCAACGATTACGAGGCCAGCACGCCGTCGAGCACGCGCTCCAGGACACTGCCGCGCAATGGGAATCCCAATGGCTCCACCGGCACCATGATGAGCAGCAACAACAATAACAATAATCAGAGCGGGAGCTACGATGACATGCACGGCGAGTTCCAGATACAAATCTCCGGCCTGGACACGAGCAGTGCCTTTGTCTGCAAGTCCCCAACGCCCATGATGAAGTCCAGCCTGGGAGGAGGACCATCAACTGGAGGGCGAAGCCACCACAAGCTGAATCTGGGAATACCGGATCATTCGGGGGGCTATGCGCGCAACAACAACCTCAATCCCAACTCGAATATGCCCAAGAACCTGGAGGATCTCGACGATCTCTTCAAATACGCCGAGGAGCACGATGTGGCCGAGCCGGGCAGCCACCATCACCATCACCAGAGTCAGCAGCAGCAGCAGCAGCAGCAGCAGGGACAGGCTCAAGGACAGCACTTGAAACCCGGCACCGGCGGCAAGGAGCAGCTATCGGCCAAGAGCAGTCACTGCAGCTCCGGCTATCAGAGCATCTCCACCAATCCATCGCCCTCGCAGTCATCCAGCCCGGTGGGCAGCCAGCTAAAGGCAGGAATGACCGCGCCGCTGGCCTTTAAGAATCCCTCCTACCAGCTGCAGCCGCAGGCGGGCAGCGGTGGATCCTCATCCCTCTCCTACCAGCAGCTGCAGCAGCAGATTGGCAGCCGTTTGAAGCCCATTGGCGGCGGCTTGGTGGCCGCCAGAGCGGCGTTCCTCAACAGTGGGGGAACCCTGGATGCGGCCACCCTAACGCCCAGCTCCTCGGATGAGCAGCTATCGGCGGACAACTATTTCAGTTACGCAGCTGCGGCGGCAGCCGGAGCGGGCAAACTGGAGGCACAGCGCTCGCTAAGCGGCGGCAGCAGCTCCTCCACATCGGCCTCGGCCTGCACCTCGAATCTGGGCAAGAGCGGCAGTGCCTACGGGCGCCTGAATGGGCCGCTGAAGCGGGAGGATGTCTACGGCAGCGGCTATGGGGGGAGCAGTGGCAACCTGGGATACCAGCAGCAGCAGCAGCAGCAGCATCCCCAGCAGCAGCACCTGCAACAGCAGCAGCAGCGGGAGCGGGAACTGGAGCTGAAACAGTATGCCGGCAGTGCGGCTGGCAGCGTGGGTTCAGCCACATCGCAGGCACAGAGGCGCCTCAGCCTGGACTCGGCGCGCACGCTCTCCGACAGCAGCACGGACACGGAGGGTGAGTGTGTAGTCCCCTCTCCTTGCTACCTTACTTTACTAACTTTACTAACTTGCTTTTCCAGGTCACTGCAACCAGCTGCAGGAGGGCAAGCGACGCCGGCAGTTGCGCAGCAGCGGCGGCAGCAGCTCCGCTGGTAATGGCGCCGCCACCGAGCAGGGATTAGGTAAAAGCGGCTACGACCAGAATGGGGAGATCCAGCTGCTGCAGCAGACGCTGGACACGCTGCGTCACACCCTCGACCGCGACGAGGCCGAGGTGCGCGACGAGCTCTTCGGGCTGCAGCGCCAGGCGGGCAGCGGCGCCGCCGCCGGCAGCAATGGCGCGAACAACCTCAGCCTGCAGTCGGAGTCCACGATGCGCAGCATTATAGACAGGTGAGGATCTTGTCCAGTTGTTGTCTCTCCTCTGGAAGTCCTTCAATGGATGCATTTAATTGAAAGTTACCTGCATTCCTCCCGCAGACTCATCACCATGGAGGAGGAGCTGCGACGTGAGCAGCTCAAGATGTCGCTCGCTCTGTCGCACAAGCAGCGCGTCATCGAGGAGCAGGGACAGCAGATAGCGGCGCTGGACGCGGCCAACAGCCGGCTGCTGAGCGCTCTGACAGCCCTGCGCCAGCGGTACGAGACGCAGCAGCAGCAGCAGCAGGCCCAGCAGCAGCAGCAGCAGCAGCACCAAGCACCACCAAAGAACCAGAAGCCGCAGTGAGCGGATGGAGGATCAGGATACAGAGAGGAGGAGCAGTAGGAGACCCAAACCCACACCCAAACCCAAGCCAAGACCAAGACCTAGGATAACTGATGGTGGCATCTTTTCGTTGTACACAAAACACACACATATAGGATATAAAACTATATATCTTCGGGACACCGTCGCGGTTCTCTGGCTTTTTTGTTTATTTTTTTTTAGCTATTTTTTTTTTGTATGCTACACATAAATTATACTACATGTTTAATAATATACAATTACGCATAACATACACATAAAGCTATAAATAATTTCTCAATCTATGTTTAAACAAAAAAAAAAACCAACCAAGATGTGAAAACGCAAAGAGCTAAAGCTGTCGGCAAGCAGAGAGCAGTAAGATAATCCGAAAAGTAGAGATACAAAAAAAGGTTGAAGTGAATCCGAAATGGAGGAGAGAGGAGAGAGCATGGCAGTGTGAAGAGAGAAACAAGAACAAGTTTAAGATATTGAATAAAATTATAACCAAAGTTAGACAAAAACAAAGGTGTGCTTTTATTTCTTTGGGATTTTTTTTTTGACTGGGATTTAAAACTAACAATTTTGATTTTAAAAATGAATTTGAATTCAAATTTGGCCGTTAAATTAGTAAATTATTTATGTGAATTCGTTATTTTGAAATTCAATTCGAATTTGGCCGTTAAATTTGTATATTGTATCGTTTTTGTTGTTGTACATATTGTTTTTTCTGTAAAAGAATTGTTGTAGTTGTTGTAGGCAAAAACAAGGCTTAAATCAGTACAAATTTGTCAATTTCTGGATTTCAGCATCAGGCGAACAGAAACAGCAGAACAGCGACGGAGATCTGTTATAAACTGTTATAAAAAACCAAGTTCCAAACCTACATAAGGTCTGGAATAAGCACAGACTCCAACCCCCTGCTATGGCTGGAACTGGTCGTTATTTTAAATTTAAATTCAAATTTGGCCGTTAAGTTAATATATTTTATTGTTTTTGTTGTTGTAGTCATTGTTGTTGTTGTAATTGAATTGTTGTAGTTGTTGTAGACCAAAACCAGACTTCAATCTCTTCATTTTCAGTACAAATTCATCATTTTCTGGATTTCAGCACCAGGCGAACAGAAACAGCAGCAAGCGACGGAGATCTGTTATAAACTGTTATAAAAAGCCAAGTTCCGAACCGGACTCAGTCTGGAAATAAGCACAGACTCAAACCCCCTGTCCTGGAGGGAACTGATCGTTAATTTAAATTCAAATTCAAATTTGGCCGTTAAATTAACCACCTTGCAAGGCGGGAAATAATATGAATATGGTCAAACTTGGCAGTGATGCTCATCTAGGTATATTGCAATATAGTGATGCCCATCTAGCTATATCGTTAGAGATGCTCATCTAGCTAGTTTTTTGAAATATTGGCAGAAAATGGCATTTTACTTGCGTTAGAGATGCTCATCTAGCTATATTGTATTATTACCACCAATAGGCATCTCACTTGCATTATAGGTGCTCATCTGGCTATTTTGAACTATTGGCATTGGTATTAGGGTGCAAAAAAGACACTTTTCAATACCCGCGCATGAAATTTTATCATAACTCAGCCAAAAATGCGTTAATTTCAATTCGGAAAGCATTGTTGTGCTAGTTTTTATTAGCTCTACAAATTCAATTTAAAAATATAAATTTTTTTGTGACGTTTTTACAATTTTAACGATGTTACCCCTTATAAAATTTTGAAAAAATTGGTAAAATTTTGTTTTTACAAACATTGTTAGATCGACTTGGCTGTTAATGCTGCTCAAGAAAATATGTATCTGTTTTTTAGGGTCGGAAACGACTCGTTCACTTCATGCGAGGCTTCTGACCAATATTATAATACTTTGCAACGGTGTAAAAATACAATAAATTATGAAGTTTTTTTACACGCAGCAGAGAGCGACTGCTAGCGTTGGTTTGCTGAAACTACGCGATATTACATTTTACATTTTCATTTGAAGAAGACGTAAAATATTTAAATCCCACTCATAGGTGGCGCCAGTCAGTTGGTTTTCGGGAAATAGTTCAAAAATCGCTAAAATTATTTATATAATCAAGAACATTTCGAAAAATATTTCAATGACTAATATATGCTTATAACAAAAGTTGTGGCTCTTAGATTTCAAGTATATTTTCGTCTGGTTTCTTAATAATTTAAAATTTTCGGTAAAATCTAAAAACTTGCATTGGAAATATTTTAAAACCTACTAAATTTACTTTAAAAACGTGTTTAAACACCTTCTCCCTTGTGACTAGACAATAGTTTAAGAATTAAAACGATAATAAACATGTTTAAAAAAAAATATGCTTCTCTTTCTTTTATATTTATTAAAAAAACTATTATATTTTGGAAATTTTCAATTTAAATTTACGAATAAAATTATAAATAGATATGTGGCTAAGATATTCTTAAAGATATATATAAAGATTATATTCTTAAAGATATACAAAATAATATATATTATTTAAGGCTAAGTATATTGCTCATGCTTTTTTTTAAATAGAAAAATATTACTTAATTTTCGCGACATAATTTTTTGTTAAATAATTAAATAAGTAAATAATTATATATATATATTATATAGTAATAGTAATAGTAATAATAATAGTAATAGTATTATTGCTGTTGTTTCATATAATTTTTGTATTGGTTTTCCTCAAACTCTAAAGTGCTTAAACTACAATTTTCAATAAACCAAAACTGCATTACATTTCCTCTTTCCAGCCGTTTATCAATAAGGACTCTCCCTAAGCGCGGTTTTACCTATGAATTTCCCAATTAACCTGTGTTTGTCCACTCTTTTTGGCTCTATGTTCCCGTCTCCGTTCCTGGCTTTACCTAAGCCCAGGCCCGAGGATCACCAAAAGGTATTACGCAATAATAAAAACTGTCACCGGAGCAGAAGCTGGCGCCAGATCGAAAGAGCTAGAGAGCCAGGATGCTGCTGCTGCTTACCTTAACCTTAACCCTTAATCGCAGGTAAGGATCCATCCCGAGAGGAGAAAAACTGTGACCTAAAGCCGGTCATCAATGGCGGGAAATTCCAGGGGCTTTCCAGCCGAAACGGTCATTCATGAAAACGGTTGCGTTGCGCACACGTGTTGTCAATTACCTGGCTGCCAGGTAGTGCATCCTGCCCTTGGGTTTTTCCGCCCGCTCTTCTCCGTTTTGTGAATGAAAAAGGATCGCCGGGATCCGATATATAAAGAGCCGGCAGCCGCTTCAGGGACAATCAGAAGCCAAGGAAACGTGAAGCGAGCGTGACACATCGAAGAGTTTGAAGAGAAACTGCAAACTGAAATTATTCCAATCCAATAAAAAATCTAAAAACTAGTAAAATCATGGAGGCATCACTAGGATCTCTCAGGATCAGGACCCTCATCATGGTGACCCTTCTGGCTGGCAATGCGCTGGGCGCAGCTCTTCCGGAGCCCCAACTAGGACATGCCCAAAGGATCGCTCAGTGCCGGGAGCTGTGCTACCGCCAGTCCCTGCCGGTGGTCACGCCCCCGTTCCTCTGCCGCTCCCGGCCCGAGTGCTACATGTGCCACGACTACTGTCGCGTCCTCGTCGTCGTCCAGCCGAGCCTGGCCACGTCCATGTGCGCCGATCGGGAGTTCTGCACCCGCGGCTGCCGCGTCGCCTGCTCCTACCATCGCCTCAGGATATTCCAAAGGGAGGAAACTTCATCAGGAGCAGGAGCAGCGCTTGAGAGCGGGAATGCGGTCCTCAAGCAGTGAGAGGTGACTTTCCTGGGAAATTCTGAAAAGAAGTAGAAGGAAAACTGAATGGAAAACTATCTGGAAAATTCTCTGGATAAATATCTAGAACAATAGCCGGGCAAATCTCCGGAAAACTCTCCGGAAAATGATTCGGAACACTTGTATATAGCCTACCCTTAAGTGTACAGTTTAAAATAGGTTTAATTTTAGTTACAATAAAGATGAAACTTTAACAAAAGTATAACTTGTGGGTTTTTAATTTATGATTTATAATGAATTATTAATTTTTAATAATGACATACCTAGGCAAGGATCTGCGAAGAAGCCTTTCTTCCTTCGATTTTGATAGAATTTTATATTTTCAGGACTTTGTTTTTCCTTAATATTTAAGGTTTCGAAATCCCTTAATTTCTTTAAAGATGTTAGCCAAAAGAAGGTCCCTTGTCTCAGATGAAACAAAGTGTTGTTTCAATATTTTTTGCTTTCATCATTTCCAACTTTTAGTTTTTTTTCCTTTAAGAAAATCTGTAAAAAAAAGGTTAATATTTGACATGTTTCTTATATATTTTCCCTTTAAAAAGTTCTCTAAAAAATAAGTCAAATTTGTAATATATTTTTTTAGCTTTTCCCTAAAAATATTTGGAGAAAAAATTTTAAATTTAATAAATTTTCCCTTCCTTGTTTTCCCTAAAAATTATTTATGAGAGAAGTGAAAATTTAACATATTTTTATATCTTTATTTAACCTTTAAAACCCTGTAAATATGTAACATTTCTTGTTTGTTTTCTTGGCAAAAATCATTCTAAAAACTAGTCAATATTTCATATATTTTTATTCATTTATTTTCACTTAAAATCCTTTAAAAAAACTGTTGCAAATTTAGCATACATTTATTTCCTTTTTTTCCCTTAAGAAATTCGTTCAAAAACAGGTTTAATTGCTAATATATTTTTCTTTGCTTTTCCTTAAAAATCTTTTGAGAAAAAATTCAAAATTTAACAAACTTCCCTTTCTTTGGTTTCCCTTAAAAGAATCCTTTTCAGAAAGAAGGTAAAGCCTAACATATTTTTATAACTTTATTCTACAAATTTTAGATGCTTTTGTTCTTTATTTTGCACTAAAAAAAAAAATCGATTAAAAATAAGTGCAAATTTAACACAATACTTCTTCTTTTTATATTTGAAAAATCCTTTGAGAAACAGATATATAGTTGACATATCTTTACTTCTTCCTTTTCCTCTAAAACCTTTTTAAAAATCAGTCTTAATTGAACACACTTTTATTTCCTTATACTAACTTAAAAAATCCTTTAAAAATCAAGTGAAAATCTAACTAATTTCTTTTTCTTTGTTTTCTTAAAACACTCTTTGAAAAGCAAGTTAATATTGGACAGTTCTTTACTTTTTATTTATTTATATATTTATTTCCTTTTATAATCCTTTATTTCTCCTTCCTTTTCTTCCTTATACTTCCTTGAAAAAACCTTTAAAAATCAAGGGAAAATTTAACTCATTTCTTTATCTTTGTTTCCTTAAAAAAATTCTTTAAAAACTCTGTAAATATTTGACAGTTCTTTACTATTTATTTCTTTATTTCCCTTTATAATCCTTTATTTCTCCTTCCTATATTTCCTTTAAAAAGGAAATCAAAATTGAACCTTTAAGCATTTCAAATATAGCTCCAAGCAAATCAGCCCCCGATGATGACTCCAAATTGCTTTGGAAAAACATGAAAAACGTGTAAACACTTGGCAATTAGTTGTTGCCAACCAAAAATGATTATTAGTTAATAATAATAAAGAAAAGAAAAAAGAAAGTGAAGGCAGAAGGAGAAGGAGGAGGACTTCGACTCTTCTCACGAATGGCAAGGGGAGCGAGCGGGGAGAATTGGTAACTGGTAACTGGTAACTGGCCAAAACTCTGGCTAAAAACTGGGAATTGGCCAGGCTGTTGCCGCCAGCTGTTGTGTGTTGAGTGTTGTGTGTGCTGTGTGTTGGCTTTATTAATCACCGGCAAAGCGGGAGGATGAGCATGAGCAGAACAAGGAGCAGGACAAGGAGCAAAAGTCCCAAAGTCCTCACGAAATAATTTAAGCTTGCAGGCAGAGGAAAAAAATACAGGAAAAAAAATTAAATTAAAAATGCGGCACATAGAAAAAGGAGCACAACAGGTGGTCAAGTTGGCCGGATATTGAGTGCTCCTTCGACTTGAACTGGCATATGGCATCGATCGATCGATCGATAAGAAGGAAGCCTAACCTAACGGTCAAAATTTATCCATTAAAATCGAGAAACAGAAACAGAAACAGCAGCATCAATAATTACATAATTACATGGGTTAACTTTAACACCCTGCTGCCCCTCCACTCTCACTCTCTCTCTCTCTCTTTGTAGCTGTCACATAAAACCGCGGCGCAGCGCATAAAAAGCGCCCAACGATCATCATAAAAAAATCGATTTGAAGTCCATAAAAATCATATCATACAAATTTTTATATTCGATGCTCGCTTTAAAGTGTCACATCCAGCTGAGGGAGGGGATGTGGGGGGGTTTTTCGGGGGCATTAACGAATGAAAAAGTGGAAAGAAAACAATATTAACAAAAAAGAGCAGGTAAAGTCACTTTCAGGGGGATACGAGTTCTCTAGAGACGACTTAATGGTATACTCTGAAGTTGGTAAAATTGTTTATTTAAAGTTGAGATAAAATATCTTAGAACAAAGAATAAATATTAAGGAATAGTTTAATTGAATATAATTTAATTTGAGTAATTTATTTTATATATAAAATATTTAAATATAATTTAATTTGAGAGAGAAAGAAAGATTTAAATGCTTCTGGTAAAAGTGTTTAGTTAAAGTTAAGATAATGCATCTTAAAACAAGAAATTATTAATAAGGAATAGTTTAATTGAATGTAATTTAATTTGATTAATTTATTATATATAACTACATTTTATATAATTTAATTTTATTAATTTACTATTTTATTTTATTAATTTACCGCAGAAAGTTTAGTTATATAATTGTATCACTAGAAACACGTAATTTTGTAATTTTAATAGTGAAAAAGATCATCTTTACTACACCTCCTGACAGGGTAGAAAAGTATCGATAAAAATCGATTTATGAAGAAATTAATCAGTAGAAATTTAAAGTCTTCTGAAATTGGTGCAAAAAAAATTTTAAGTACCGTAGAAAGCGTATTGAAAATATATTTAATTATTGTGAAATTTAAACCCTTAAATATATTAAAAGAAAAGAATTATTTACCTCGAATATTTTATAGTTTCTCCTTTAGTCATCTTTATGATATTTTCAATACCTTTTGGGATTCCTGTAGCAGCCTCTAGAAGTTAAAGAAATAATAAAACAATGTTTAAAATTGAGTAAATAATAATATTACAATATAATAATTGGTATTATAAAATATAAAATAATAATATAGAAAAACAATTAAAAACTGCATTTATAAACGAAATTTAATAGTATCTTTTATACAGAAAAATAAATATTATTTGATGTAATATAATAATTGTTATAAAATATTAAATAATAATAAAGATGAACAATTAAAAATGTATTTTCTAAACGAATTTCAAGAGTATGTTTTATACAAAACATAAATATTATTTGCTGTAATTAATTTATTAAAGAAAACAAAATGCAATAATTATAATACTAAAATAAAAACTCAACTCTAGTTAGATTTTCTTCCCTTTAGCTCCTTGAATAAATTCTCTCCTAAAACCTGAAAAAGTGCATCTACCTCTCTCTCTCCGGAAAAAAAGTAAGAGAATCCCAAAGCGATTTCCAAAATGGAAAATCTAAGCTGCGCGTTTATTTTTTTCTCCACTCTTTTTTTTTCTTTTGGAAAGCAAATTAAAAGCCACGACAAATGGCGCAAGAGGAATGACAGATAAATTTTCTTTTCCATTGACCAACAGGTGGGAATTCCTAACTCATCCAGTTCCTCCTCCTCCTCCTCCTTGAGCTCCCTCCCGCTGCCACTTTGGTGAATTGAAAACTTTTCTCGATGATGCAATAAATTCCCAGATAAATGTTAATTTACGAGTCAAGGGGGAGGAGTAGGAGAAGTCCAAGTCCAAGTGCGACAGGCTGTCTGCCATGACCAAGGAGGAGGAGGAGGAGGTTAAGGAGGAGGATGAGGAGCCAGAGGAGCAAGAGGATCCTCAAGAGAGTTGAACCGAAAAAAAACCCTTTCGAGATTATGATTATTGAAATGTTTTTCGAGGCCCGTCACGAATTGCTATATCCAAATCCGGATATTTATACATGTACAGCTCCATCTTGGTCTTCAGCTCCATCTCCAGCTACGTATTAATTAATTATAAAGCAGAGGCTGCTGGACAGAGCAGACCAGAAAAGACGACGGACACCTCACCTCCATAACGTGCACGAAGGTGAGAAATCAATTTTCAGTATCTCGGCTTTGTGTTTAATATTTTTCCAGTGAAATCCGCCGACGACCGACGTCCGAGGACCATGATGAGCCTCACTTTTTGGCTGAGTTTTTCAGCTTCACCTTCGGTTTTTTTGGAGCCCCCGGGGGCAGCGTTTGTGACTGGAGGAGGTTCAGGCTTAGGTTGAAGCTTTAGGTTCAGGTTCAGGTTCAGGTTCAGGTTGAGTTGAGGTTCAGGCACTGAACAAAATGTGGGTCAATTTTTCATAAAAAAAATATATTAAAGCCTATTTTACATAATTAAAACATTTTATAAAACATTATTAAATGGAAAGCCGAAAACAAATTGTTTTATGAGTTATAAGACCTTCTTTAAGAGAATCTATACTATAACTCCTTTAAAGGTATAATAAAAAACGATAAATATCAATAAAAAGTCCTTTAAAGGTATAAAAATAACGATAAATATCAATAAAAAGTCCTTTAAATCTATAAAAAAAAATCGATAAATATCGGTAAAAAGTCTTTAAAGGCTAAACAGCTAAACTCTTTTTGAGAGCATAACAATAATATAATAAATAATATAATAATATATAAAAAAATAATAAAAATTTAAAAACATTATTAAATGAGAAAAAACACAATGCTATATAAATTTTAAGACCTGTTTTATGGTTGTCAATACTATAACCCCTTCAAAGCTATACAAAAAATCGATAGATATCGATGAAAAGTCTTTAAAAACTAATTCTTGAGATTTTTTTGAGAGCATAAACTGGACAAAAAGGAAATGTTTGACCAAAAACATATATTGTTCGATTTGGCTTAATAAACTTAATAAATTTCTTATACAAATATTCAGAAATTGTAAATTAAACTTTATTGTGAAATTTTAAAAATCATAAAATCATAAACTTTTTAACAATTTCGCCAAAAATTTAAATTTAAAAAAATGTTAGCTAAGTACAGACACAGACTTATAAATCGTACAAAAAACTAACCTGGAACTTTACGAATTAAAATGAAAGCATTTTAAGCTTATTTTTATATTAGTTTTATTAATTTAGTATTTTTAAACTTTGATTTGCCGACAAAAACACGAATGTTAAAAAAATTATAGATAAATACCGATTAAAAGTTACAAGAACGTGAATTTTCAAAAGCTTTCTTTGATATTATTGCAAATAAAATTATATATTTTTCATTAAAAACTCATTTAATTAATAATAAAAAATTTAAAAAAATTAAAAGGAATATGTTACTCAATTTATCAAATTTTATAAGGTCACATTAAAATTTGTAATTTTTTAAATTTACAAACTTTTTAAATTTATTTCAACGTGTTAGTTTTTTAAACTATTTATAAATTTAGAAAGTTTACAAATTTAGAACAAAAAATTAGGTTTCCCTATCAAAATTAACACCTTTTAAGCTCAGTTATGGCATTGTTAAACTTTAATTTCTTTCCATAAAATGTTCCAATTTTCAGAAATAATAAGTTTTAAAAGTAACAAATATTTTTTTCGAGTGCTTCCTGAGTGGAGCCCGTGGATTTCTGTTTAGAGGTCTCTGTGTTCTGGGGCACGTAAATTAGGATAACAACGTGAAACATAATTATTACTTTGGACAGATATGGCAGCGTCTCTCTCTCTCTCTCTCTCTGTGGGATGAGAGGATCCCGGATCCCGGCCTGCTCCTGCTCCTGCTGCCGATCCTGGACAGGCAGCGCTTTTGTGGCCCAAATAAATGTATTAAAGTTGGTTAACGCCTTCATTTCGATCGGCTCAACTTTGCTTGTTGTCTTTCTTTTTTTTTACTTTGTTTTTGGTTCTTTTTTTTTGTTCTTTTTTTTGTAAGTTCTCTTGTGCAATAAAAAATATGAATTGTTGTTGTATTAAGATGCGACCCGAGCAGCAGGCAAAGATCATTCAACGCTTTTTACGACCCGCAACGAACTTCAACTCTTGAGTTTGCGGAATTCGTGTGAACTTTGCTCGGTCTCTGCATATTATTTATATATTATTTGTGCGAATTATTAGTCGTAGGTCAGGTCTAAATTCAAGGGAAATCGGTAGGAATATGGTAGCTATATAGCCAGGAAAAAGAGTTTATAATTAAAGCTAATAAAAGGGAAGTTGGAAAGAAAGTTTGGAAGTAAGTTTGGAAGCAAGTTTGGAATAGTTGTTGGGGTAAATTTGGGTTTAAAATATTATAAAAATTGTGCTATA
Organism: Drosophila watanabei; assembly: GCA_008042575.1. Taxonomy (NCBI): domain Eukaryota; kingdom Metazoa; phylum Arthropoda; class Insecta; order Diptera; family Drosophilidae; genus Drosophila; species Drosophila watanabei. Next base: position 56,560 of record VNJS01009164.1, on the reverse strand, counting down.
GTTATTTTGCAAATTTAAAGCTGATTCTTGGCTTGAATTTCTCAATTAAAAATATATAATATACCTAAAATATTTCTGTAAAAAATATATAATATTTCTTTAAAAAATAACCCCTCTTTCTTGCTTCTTAACTCCAAAATAAATTAAAGTTCAAATTCCAACATTCAATGCTAATTCAATTAGCTCACCTTTTTGCTCTGTTCGATGGCCTAATTGGCATTTTGATCCCTGGACTCATCAGCTAATTAATGGACAAATCCCCCATCCAGCTGCGATCGCTGGCCACCCGCTGGAGTCAGAGATCTCCAGAGATCCCAAAGAAATCTCAAGAGATCCCAAGAGACTCGGAGCTCCACAGATTACAAGAGGAAATGCCACGAAATTGAAAATGCAAAACGAAATTGGCAAAGCAGTTTTAGTATTCTTTATTTTTTTGTTTTATTGCTGTTTTTTAATTTTTTTTTTTTTTGCATGTATTTATTTGCTGTTTCTGTTTTCTGTCTCTGGTTTGCTGGGAAGACCGTGGCCATGCGTAATGAAGACGTTAAGCTTGGAGCCGGGTCCAGGAGGAGCTGGAGGAGGAGGAGCTGGAGCAGGAGGAGGCGGCGGTGGAGCTCACAAGAGCTGCCAGGCATACGTCGCCTTGCCGTTAAAGTCCGCGTCCGAGTCCGAGTCCGAGTCCGAGAGTCCAGCCCCAATGCCACGGGCACACAGGCACTTCCCAGCTCCAACTCCCAAAACTGACCCTCTTTACTGATGCCTCATGCACTGGAAAATATATTTTCAGCTTCTTATATATATTAAGAAGCGAAGAAAATCCTTTGCTTTGTCAAGAAAATGTATAATAAGAAAGATATAGAGATAGGGTTCCGTTTGAGGCATTTACTGATATTTAAATGAAGGTTTTTAGGGTTTCTTTTTAGCTTTGAACATACTAAAATACTTCATAGATATTTGTATTTGTATTTGAAGTATTTTCCTACTTAAAATACAAAAACATATATCAAATACATATGACATATAACATTTAATTTAATTTTTTAAAGCCAGAAAATACAAATTATATAGTTTTAAACACACAAAGTGCAAATGTATTACCTTACTGGTAAGTAACTATGAAAGTATCTATTGGATAAGGCTTCTAAAAGAACAAATTTCTTTATTTAAAACATTTACACTAATGCTAACTATATATAATTCACTAAATTCCATGATAATAATAAAATTAAAACATAATAAATAATAATACTAATAAAATAACACATTTTCATGGACCTGCGGGTATGTAAGCATTGTCAAAAGTATACCTGAAAGTATCTATAAGAAAGATATTCCTAAAAAACTAATTCCTATATAAATACATGGGTAAAAAAATAAAAATAAAATATTCTATAATATATTCCCATTTAAATATGTATTCAATATATATAAAATACTCCATAATTATTGTATTATTCATATTTTATTTTATATTTATTATAGTTATTACTTACAATAATAAATAAATATAAAAAGTCTTTATACATCATTATTGACTTCTGTGAGGAATGAAGAGAGAGAAAGAGTTTTACCAAATGCAATTTCCATATTAAAAAAAAAATATATATATGTACATATAATATATAATATTTAATTATTTATACGGCATAATAATAATATATAAATCCCTTAAAAATTATTAAAACATTACGGGTAAGTATTTTAAAAGACATTTCTATAAGAATGTAGAATTTATAGAATATTATTTACCATATTTAGTATTATATTTTAAATATAGAATATTTTTTTTAGCATATTTAGTACTATATTTTAAGTATCGAAATTTTATTTAAAGGGATATATATTAAATAGAAATATATCCCTTCAAATATAATTCCGATATTTAAAATATTGTACAAAGTATGCTACAAAAATATTCTATAAATTCCACAAAACACAATTCATAAAATACCCCCGTTTTTTCTCTCCGTGTGCGTAACTCTTTGAGGCTCGTTTCGGTTCCGCTTGCATGTTAACTGAAATGAAAATTCGTATGAAGGCGAGAAATTAATGAATCATTCACACCTGCATGACGGATTGTCTGCATTACTCGCCACTCTCACCTGGTCGATCTCTCTCCCTCTCTCGCTCTCTGTGGCGGCACCATTTTGTAGGTAGAGATCCCAAGAGATCCCTTTCCGAGGGCACCAAGTCCAAGTCCAACTCCAAGTGCGAGTGCGAACGGGGGGCGCGGCCTGGCTGACGCTTCTGCCGAAGGAGTTGCCTTCTAATTTATTTGCCTGATGTGTGTATTACATTTGCCTCTCCCGCCTCGTCCTTGTCGCTGTCCCTGTCTCTGTCTGTGTCTCTGTCTCTGTTCCCCTTCCTGTCTCTCTTGCAACGCTCTTCAAATTGGCTCTCGGCCATCCGGAGATGACTTTTCGGGAGATTCCAAGCCAGGCTGATGAGGCGTCGCTTGATATAGTTGCCAGGGAACGATCTGACAAGCTCACATTTCCAACGATAACAACGATAATTATCGATATTATGTGCGATTTAATCGAAATAATAAAGGAATTTTAATCTAAGATCTTTTTGGTCAAAATTATTGTAAAGTATTAAACATATTTTAATTTCAATTAAGTATTTTAGCAATTGTGTCGACACATATCGATATATATCGATACTGCTTTCAATTGAGTTGCTTAAATATATAGAAAATTATTTTGTGATGCCTTTCAGAGTGATTGTATTGGCAAATATCCAAACTATTTTAACTGAAATTAAATATTACAGCGAGTAGATCGACAAATATCGATACTTATTATCCTTTAATAATAGAGAATTCAAAATAATTAAAAAATATATATAGATATATTTAAAAGAAAACAATCTATAAATCTAATTATCTATAAATTACTGAAATTATGACAATAGATGTTTATTATCAATTATGTTGATATATATCGATACTACTTTCAATTTAATTACTTAAACATATTGAAAAATATTTTTGATGCCTTTTAGAGTAATTGTATTGTCAAATATCCGCACTATTTTAACTGAAATTAAATTTTATAGCGCTAAAATCGATATATATCGATACTAATCGCACTTTACTTATAGAAAATTAAAAAAGTAATGTATAATTATAGAAGAAAACAATCTATATTTATTAAAGGACTGTTATTATGCCAATCAATGTTCGTTATTAATTATGTCGGCAATACAATCACTATTAAAGGCATCACAAAATAATTTTCGATATATTCAAGTTTATATATCGATACTCTTTTCAATTTAGTTACTTAAATAAATAGAAAAATATATTGTATTGCCTTTTAGAGTGATTGTATTTTCAAATATCCGCACTATTTTAACTGAAATTAAAATTACAGCGAAAAAATCGATATATATCGATACTAGTCGCACTTTACTTATAGAAAATTCAAAATATATATAAATCTAAGAGAAAACAATCGATATTTATTACTCATTATTAATTTATTTACTTTATAATTATAACTAATCAATTTTCGTTCCACTATCGTTCTTTTTTTTGGTAGCAATCGCACTGACCACGTTCCACGGTGCGTGTGCTGCGTGTGAACTTGATGGATGCACTGCCTCCGCCTCCTGGAGCAGGCTCTTCCTTGTGCATTTCTTGGCTTTTTACTCCTTAACCTCCTTGCCCCTGCCTGCCACTTGTGGCCCCCAAAGCCCAGGGGCATGTTGTTGTTGTTGTTTTTTGGCTGGAAATTTAAAATGCATTCGCAGGTATTTTGGGGCTTTCAAATGGCATTCCCCAGAAAAAAGAGGCAGGGGTCAAAGGTTAAAGTACAGTTAATATATTCTAGCCACCACATCCTTAGTTAGTCTAATTTCTATTCACACAAAATGGGATTGTCCGCAGAAAATGCGATCTTGAACAAGGATATTGCTTGAAAAAAAGGAGATTTACACTCTCCTAGAAGGTTCTAGGATCCCAGCAAGGACTCGATGCTGAAGGGTGAGCTGTAGAGGCCCTTGTTCTGGGTGGTAGCTGTGACCTGCGAGCCTTGATTCTCCAGCTCTAGGTCATCGTTTGGCTCCAGCTTCAGTTCCAGCTCGGGCTCTGGTTCGGCTTCACTGCCACTGCTCTTGGGATAGGTGCGAGAAGAGGAGCAAAAGGAGTGATCCTGGCTATCCCCAGTCACATCCTGACCGCGCTCTTGATGGAGATCCTCGCCCACCACATCAATGGGCAGATCCTCATCGTCGTAGCTCTCCAGATCATCTCTCTCCAAATCCAGCTGCAACTCATCCTCATCCTTGTCCCTGTGTGCCGCCAGGTAGTCCGCCTTCAGCCGCTCCACATCCACCGGGATGCCCTTGAGCCTCAGCTTCCTGGCCTGCCGCTCGATGGCCTTCCTCATCCGCTTGCTGCGCTGGGCTCTGTTTAAAGGAAGGAACTTCTTATTAGAGAGAGATTTCTGGCAGAGATTTTCCTGACTTCAAGACTCACCTTTCTCGGGCACGCAGCTCCGAGGGGGGAATGGGTGCTCCACTGCAGGTCTGGGGCTGGGCATTATGGGCCGGCCGGCCAGGACCCTTCTTCGTGTGCTCCTTTTTGCGCCACTTGGCGCGACGGTTCTGGAACCAGACCTTTAATTACGGGTTGAATTAGAGTCTCCTTTATAATTTTTTGAGTACGAATCACACCAGAAACCCAATTTCATTTCAATAAAGTCACCGATTTCGCTGCGGACGATTAACCCCCCAAGCCCAAGGGCAATGTGTCACGAGCTCGGGAGTTGGATGATCATCCAAGTGATCACTGATCAGGGAGAGGGAGCAGGGATCAGATCGGGTTGGCTGCCCGGGTTAGTTGGAGTCATAAGCAAGATGGCGTCGCTAATTGACGTGCAGCGACTCGACCGTATCGGAGACCAGGGAGGAGGGTGGAGGAGGGAGGAGGTGGGAGAGGAGGGAGCCGCCGGTGGGCGGCGACACATGTGTGTGCGACAATTTCAAGTCATTTGCATGCATTGTGCATTTTATTTTTAATGTGCAACAAATTGTTTTCGAACAGAGCGAACATGCAATGCCTTAACAAGAGCTTTCCTGGTACACGGAAACGAAATTTTGGGTCATAAATTAAGTTTATAAACATTATTTTTATTATTTAATATTGATTTAATATTTTTTTGGGGAAATTTATAGGTAACTTCCAAAATCAAGGGTCAGTTTCTCAATGTTTAGTTAATATTTCACGAACTAATAAGCTGCCAGTATTGGAAAAAGTGTTTGTTAACTGTTAACCAGCACTAACTTAAGCCTTTACAACACTGCTTTAGGTTTTCGAACAGAGCGAACATGCAATGCCTTAACAAGAGCTTTCCTGGTACACGGAAACGAAATTTGTTATATAAATCAAGTTTATACATATATTTTTTATAATTTCATAAATTTTTTATACTTTCTTATAATTTCTAATCAATTCAATACAAGTTTTGGAAAATTTATAGGTTATTTCCAAAATCAAGACTCAGTTTCTCAATGTTTTTGTTAATATTTCTCCAACAGATAAGCTGCCAGTTAACGAAAATGTTTTTTGTAAGCTGTTAACCAACACTAACTGGCGCCTTTACAACACTGCTCCAAGTAAAACTGTCGTAAAGTTCAAATAAAAAACAAATATACATTTCCTGCTAAAGGAAAATGTTAACATTTATATAAGTTAAATGCTTAAATTTACAACACTGAAAGTATTAACTCATCCCATTTGCTTAATGTCTACTAAAAATTATTTTTTTCGGCTAGATAAACTGTTAGTTAACAAAATGGTGTTGGCTTACGTTTAAATATTACTTTTCAGTTACTTTCCAACACTGATTTAATCAAATTAAAGAGGTTTCTCATTGTATAGTTCATCTTTTTCGTACCAAAAAACTAACAGGTAACTGAAACGTATTTGTTAACCTTTAACTAGAAGTAAATTGTTCATTAACTCACTTCCTTAACTTACTCAAAATTATTTTTCGGTTCGGTAAACTACTAGTTAACAAAATGGTGTTAGTTTGTCATTTCAGCCACTTTCCAACACTAATTTAATCAAATCAAGCAGGTTTCTCATCTTTTTCGTACCAAGAAACTAACAGCTAACCAAAATGTATTTGTTAACCTTTAACTAAAAGTTATTGGTTCCTTAACAACATTGATTTCAATAAATCAGCACTGTGATCAGTTAGTATTTTGATTTTGATCTTTGGTTACTAAAATACCAGATTCTGGAAGAATCTATATAACTTTTGCTTAACTAGAACTTTAACTGGAACCTTAACGGGACATTAAGAAACCGGAACCTTGGAAAGACTTCTTTTTTCATTGGACAATTTTATTTGTTGTAAGTTAAAGTTGATTTTTCCCGCTGTGCACCTGTATATATATATGTATTATTATACCTGTTTCCCCGATTTACACAGCGACTGATTGCGAGTGAGGGAAATGACAAACGGACACACTGACGGACAAACGGACAGGCGGACACGCGGACAGACTGTCGCTGTCTTGTCGTTCGCATTGACAAATTGATATGTCATGTCAAGAAACAATTTCAGACAAAAAGCGTAGCCAAATGTCCCTCCTCAGAGAGAGAAAGAGAGCGATAGAGATAGATACAGCGAGATAGAAAGAGACGGGCAACGATAATCACACGGCTGACATGCAAAGTCAGCCATTGCGATAGGGAAAGGGTTAAGGCGTGCTTGGAGCTCGGGTGCAGAGGGTTAAGCTCGCTCTGGGAATGCAATTGAAATCATTACAACAAAAAGCGACACGAAACGCAATTGCAAATGAAATAAAATGAATTATAATGGATAAAAATAGTCGGATAATTGGTTTTATTGAGTAATTGAGTTCCCAGGTTGCCACCAAATTGTTTTACAATGATCACGCAAAGGGTAGGACTCCAAGTCCTTGATCGGTATCAATTGATATGCTGTACTCACCGCTATGCGTCCCTCCTTGAGGTCCAGCCTCATGGCCAGCGCCTCGCGCATTAACACATCCGGATAGTGGCTGCCCAGGAAGGCTCTCTCCAGCTCCTCCAGCTGCCAGGAGTTAAAGTTCGTCCTGCAGCGTCGACGCTTCGAGGCCTCCTCCTCCGCTTCGGCATCCTCGGGATCGGGATAGGTATTGAAATGGGGATCGGATTCGTTATGGTTAGCTGCCTCTTCGCTGTTGGTCTCCTCTTCGGGACTCCAGTCTGGAATAAAGGGAAAAATATAAATAATATTTAATAAATATTAATTGTCAAAATTAAAAGTAAAAACAGAAAATAGCTCATCATTTTACAAGAGAGATATCGAGGTTCTTTGTGCCAAGTTTTCCCATTGAATATCGAGGTTCCTCTTAAGCTCATTTACTCCTATAAGTAGGCAATACTTTCTAGTCAAGAAGTACCCCGTATTTACTAGTCACTCCATAATTTAGATATATATAATTTTTTTTTACATTACAAAATTCTTTAAAACTTTTACTTGTAACATTACCATTTCAAAACCCTTTAAATTTCGGTTCTTTATAGAAGGAAAAACCGTCGATTAGATCGCATCATTTCACAAATATCTCTTGAGGTTCCTCTTAAACTTATTTACTCCTAAAAGTAGGCAATACTTTCTAGTGAAAGAGTCCCCCGTATTTGCTAGTCACTTCCTAAATCATTTTTATTTATTTTGAATTTTATTTTTCATTAAAAAATCCTTTAAAACCATTTCAAAACCCTTTAAATTTCGGTTCTTTATAGAAAGAAAAACCCGTCGATTAGATCGCCGATTTGCGGGCACAATTAACTCGGAATAGTGCCGGGCATAGTGTCTGGGATACGGAAATCGGTGCAGAAGTTGGGGGACCCAAGTCCTAGGCCCTGTTCCAGGGGGCTTGGCTCGGTTTCGGTCTCGTTTTATAATTGCAAACAATTAAAGTCTATTTATGCAAATTTCCAAGATATGCACAGAGAACGGCGAACGAACCGCAGTTGAAACAGGAACCGGAACTGCTGGAACTGGCAATGTGCCACGCCCATGTGGGCAGGAGGAGGAGCCAGAACAGGACCCAGGACCCAGGGCCGAGCGTCGTTTGTCTTTCTAATTTATAGCGGCGCAAATTGGTTTCCACAATTAGGAAGTGGTGGGTGTTGCTCGGGATATGTTTAAAACTCCAATGGCGGAAGTAAATTACCAGCTAAAATATACGTACATGTACTCCTAGTTCCACCTCCTGGCCAACATCTAACATGGTCGAGAGACCGGCCACCAAGCCATGTCTTGCCTCCGTTTAGTTGCAGGTTTTAAGTGAAATTTAATTGCAAAAATTTACCAATGTACACGAAGCGAAAAAAAGGAAGGTGACTTGAATTTGGAGCAAGAAATTAAAAAGGAGCTCTAATTCTTCTCCTTTCTAAATAAATCTTTATTTATTGGAAATATTTTTAGACTTTAAGGAAGTCTCTCTCTTCTTTTACTTTCATTATAAATAAATTAACAATGATTTTGTAAACCTCTTTACTGTATTTTATTGATTTAAAACGAGACATTAATTTGCTTTTTAGTGTAAGTGAAATTTAATTGCAAAAATTTACCAATGTACACGAAGCGAAAAAGGAAGGTGACTTGAACTTAGAGCAAGAAATTAAAAAGGAAGTTTACTTCTTCTCCTTTCTAAGTAAATCCTTTCTCCTTTCTCCTTTCTAAATAAATATTTTAAGACTTTAAGAAAGCCTCTTCCTTCTTCAATAATTTCAAAGCTCTTTTACTTTTATTATATACAAATTAACAATGATTTTGTAAACCTTTTTACTGTATTTTATTGATTTAAAACGCGACATTAATTTGCTTTTTAGTGTAAGCAATTACAAGGTGGGGTTCTTTGGGTTTTTCGGACAACAGACAAGACTTTGAGGTGGAGCCACTGGCCAGTGGTTAACCACTAACTCAACCGCAGGAAAATCATCACCAGAGGCAAAAGAAGGAACCCAGCAGGATACCAGGAGAGCCAGCACCAGCAGGAAGGCAATAAAAGACGCATCAGGGACAAAAAAAAACCCAATAAAAATGATATAGAACAAGGGGAAGGGGGATATAGCGGCACTGCGGCTACGTGATTTTCATATGCACGAAATGCACACAGATTTTGACAATTTAGGAAACACATCTGCTAGGAAATCGAAGGAGGATTCAACCCTCGAGAGAAGTTCAGCGAGCACAACCCAAAACACGGGGCAAACAAAGGACAACAAAAGGGGCAAGTCCTGCATCTCTCTCTCTTTCTGTCTCTCTGGATATATCGGATATATGTTCAACAATGCCCTGGCCCTAACTCCAGCTCATCATCACACTTGAAAGAGTAAATAAAATATAATTCCTCAAGGGTGTTATAAATAAAATTATCTGAATTATGGTTCCTGTTGACTTTCCGACTGAGGCTATATAGTGTTGTGTGTTATATATCTGGGCATAGTTTGGGGGTTTGTCCTCCTAATTTGCCACGAAGATTCCAACTGGAACAGGTCCTTGCTCTCCTTCCTTCCTTGCTGTTTGTTGTTTCGGTCCGGTTTTTGAGTCCTGGGATTACGCCGAAAGCGAGGTGAGGGGGACTTGCCGGTGTGTTTGCTTGAAATCGATATGGTTAAGGATATAGTCGAGGGGGGAGGGGGGTTAGAGGGGGAAGCGGTAACCAAGGGGGGCGTGGCAGTTAATGGCTAAAACATTTGGCTAAAGCCTTGTGAGACCCCAAAGGATTGCAAGGAGTTAGGGAACAGGAAGAAGAACTACATTTTTACTCTTAAAAAAGCGGTAAATACATTTTATATTATAAAAATATTATTTACTAATTAAATTTTAAGTCATTTTTAATATTTTCTTTATATTTTGTTTAGTTTTCTTAGCGGAAAGTAAAGTAAATTGAAGATTTTTAAATAAATGAAAGTCTAACTTATTTCAGTTTTAAATTTTTGAACTTTTTAAACCTTGTAACCCAATTTATTTGCTGCTTAATAATTTATTTATTTAATTTCAAGTAATTTTCCTAATTTCCTTTACATTTTATTTAATTTTCTTAATTTATTTCATTTCAAGTATTTTGCACTTTTTCTTTGGTTTCTAGTTAGTTTTCTTTACCAAAAGTTAATTAAAGTAAAATATTTTGAAACAAATGCAATTCTTACTTATTTTAAGCATTAATTTAAAAACTTCTTAAGCCCTGATAACTAATTTATTTACTATTAATTTATTAATTTATAATCTACTTATTTAATTTTTTTTTAAATTTATCATTATCATTATTATCTTTGCTTTTAATTGAGTTCTCTTAACAAAAAGTAACCGATTTTTTAATAAATGAAAGTCTTGCCTCTTTCAGGCTTATATATTCGAACCTTTTAAATCTCTAAATTAATTTATTTACTATTCATTTATTAATTTATTATTTACTTACTTAATTTCAACAATTTGTCATTACTTGCTTTGATTTGTATTAATTTCTCTTAACGAAAAGTCAAATATTTTAAAGTCTTCATTTATTTTCTATTTACTGATTTATTAATTATTTACTTACTTAATTTCAACTAATTTTCATTACTAACTTAGATTTTTATTGAGTTCTTCTAACGAAAAGTAACCGATTATTAAATAAATGAAAATTTTGCCTCTTTCAGGCTTACATTTTCCAACTTTTCAAATCTCTAAATTAATTTATTTACAATTTATTTATTAATCTATTATCTAATTACATAATTACAACTAATTTTCATCATTACCTTGAATTTTTATTAATTTCTCTTAACGAAAAGTAAAATATTTCTAACTAAATGCAAATCATGTTTAGTTCATTCATCGATTTCCACACTTTTTTCCATTTCTTGTAAATTAATTTCCCCCCAACCCCTCCTCCCCCCTTGTATGATTTCCTCCCGTTTCATCCCTCTGTCTGCTGTCTGGCTGCCTGTTCGCTGGCTAATTAAAAACATTAACCCAATTTTAAATGAGGCCAGCAAATGGCGAATCTGCATCTAAATCAGATGCGTCTGAGAGGCATTTGCATATAAACAGTATAAATTGCTGTCCAGAACCCAAAGCTGAACCCAAGGACCAATCTGAGAGACAGACAACCCCAGAGGAAACGGCAAAAACATCCTGCGGCCCCTTAGTTTTGCCTAATTTCAAAGGTCGTTAAACAAACAAACTCAAGTGGAACAAAATGCAAGGAAGGAGGCCCTCGGGACGCCATCATGACGAGGCGAGGCCAGGCACTTTCCACCTCCCAAAAACGACCCACAAAAAATTACCCAAAAAATGCCCGTAAAAATCTATAACAAAAAAAATAGAAAGAACAAAAAAATTACACTGTAGAAAGTAAAAAATTTGAGGCCTCATTAGCATTTATTGGCCACACAAATGTCGCTGTCTGGGAACAGGAATCAGCAGCAGGATTCTGAGGTTCATTAGAAGCTTGTCACATGATTCGATTTGCACCGAAAAAAACTCACAAAAAATATATGCAAACTATACAAAAAAAAATACTACAAAATGCAGTTAAAAATCAACAGCAAAAAGTTAGGTAAATCGGAAAGAACGAGAGAAAATCAAGGGAAACTATTAGGTTTGCTAATTGTGTGACCCTGCAAAGTCAACCCCCAGGATCAACTCGAAAAAAAATATATATAAATAAAAATAAGAGAGGGGAAAAAAAACGGTGCCCAGAATCAGGCGTAAAGTCAGACACGCGCCCCTGACACACGGGGATTTTGTCTGGACAAAAAGAACCCTTTAGCCCTTCCCCTTTCCCTTTTTTCCCTTTGCCCGTGATCCTTGCTCCTTGCTCCTTTTCAGTGCCTGTCAAAGTCGTTTAGCTGCCTCGGCACATTGATGGATTGTCCGAGTTTTCGCCGAGACTCAAAAGTTGGTATCCGTGGAACAACTATTTCGCAGAATCGCCGCTCGAGTGTGTTAAATTGTTTGCTCACCGCACTTTCAACATTGCCCCGAACGTGGGAAGAAGCTGTGAGAGTTTTTTGTGGATGGAACGGGGAAGGGGGGTGGAAAGTGAGGAAAGTGAGGAAAATAGGTGGAAAAGTATTTGAAATTTATCTCAAAGAAATAGTTAGAAGCTATAAATATATTTTACTAGCTCCTTCTTACTTTATTTGTATATTATTTTCAGTTCATGAAATTTGTATGTCTTTGTTCACATGAAATCCTCGCTGAATTCGGCACCTGGAAACCCCACTGATTTGTATTAGCTAGAAAAATAAAATACTTTTAAAATAATATATGCTCAATCTGTTTTCAAATTACTTTCATCACGTGTAAACTGTACAAACCTCACCGCATAATATCCAAAATGAAATTGACTCATAAAACTTCACCTGAAAACCCTACTGAGTGATCTGTAAAAGTTAGAAAATTAATATACTGTTAAAATAATATATGCTCAATCTGTTTCTAGAATGTTTTCGTTACATGTAAACTGTACAGACTTAACACATTGTATTATTTCTAAAATTAACCCATGAAATTCCTACTAAAATTTACCCATTACTAAAATTGGCACATGAAAATCCTACTGAAATTGTCACATAAAATTCCTGCTAAATGTGTCACATGAAATCTGTAATATTTTCATAAATAATAATTTCTTAAAATAGAAAATGCTTAAGCTATTTTTGCATTTATTTATCACATGTAAACTGTACAGATTTTACTCTATAAAAACCTTTGTAAATTCAGCACATGAATTACCTACTGAATTTGGCACATAAAATTCATACTAAAGTCATCACACGTTCCTCAGACCAAAAATCACTTAAAGAAAACTCACTAAACCAAATCAAAGCAAGTTTAAACCTCAGTTCCCTACAAAAATAGATGCCAGCTCATATCAAAAATGAAGCTCAAGCCAAGAATCTATACTTTACAAGTAATATCACTCTGATTCGAAATGGACTGGCCCGCTTTTATGGAGCACTTTGCCACCCCGAGAGCCGCTAGAAGACGACTGCCAAGGGTCCATCATCATTAGCCGGGCCCAGTATTACAGTATTACAGTATTACAGTGGACACCCCCCTCCCCCGGGAGGAGAGGAAAATAAAAAAGCCAAAGCGAGGTGCCCAGTAATTTGTCTAGGCCGCAACTCTGACGCCGTCACTCAACTGGGTCTGTGTCTCGGTCTGGTTTTGGGTTCCCCCTTTCCTTAACCACTGGTGGTTATCCTGGACTAATACCCGTCCAAGTCCTTGTCCACAGTCTCATTTCCGTCGGGCCTTTTGCGCTTTATGGGCGAGCAATAATAACCGCAATCGGAGTTGCCTCCAAAGGCACCGCACAGTGGGCCACAAATGTGTGGCACTTAATTTAATGAATTTCTTTGCACTTTGCCTGGTGCCCGGTGCCTGGATGGTGCCTGTTTCCAGGAAGGGATCTGGCTTCCAAGGAGCCAGAAGAGAGAGAGAGAGAGAGGAGACTGACCACTTGCCACATGAATTTATACGAGTTGTTTGCATTAAAACGAATTGATCGACACGACGAGCGAGTGAAATCGACAGCAAAAATGGTTATACTTTGGTTCTGGATCTGGACCTGGGTCTGGACCTGGGACCTGCGACGGGTCATTGCTCATCTGCCAGGCGAGGCACGTCAACGCGGCAAATTACTTTGCCCTGCTGCTGCGATGCAAAATTGAAAATTCAAGTGGAAGTGGCCCGAGAGAGTGGTTAACTTGGCAACATGCTAGCCATCTTCCAGTACCTGTGTTGCCCCATTCCCCCCACGGCAGCAGCTGCACTCGAAGAAAAAGGATTACTAAAATGTATTTTTATCTTTAGATTCCCAACCTATTCAAAAATTTAGAAAGTAATCTTTAAACTTAACTGGAAATATTTAAATGGTTTACGAAAGAAGCTTCAGAAAGCATTTTTCTTTTGTTTGCAGACTTATAATTCTCAACTTCATTTCTGGCTTTAAGAATACTATAAAATTATTATTTATTTATTTTGTATCCAGCTTAAAAAATTAGGTATACTTTTTAGTTACATTTTCTAGAAAATATGTCTTCTTGCTCAGAGGTTTATAATTCCCAACCTTTTCAATAATTTGTTAATATTAAATATTAATCTAGATTGTAGAAAATACATTAAGCTGCAGACTTATAATTCTCAACTTCTTTTTTGGCTTTAAAAAAATTATTAAATTATTTAAGAGGTTATTTTGTATCGAGCTTGAAAAATTAGGTCTACTCTTAAGTTTAATCCTATAAAAGATATTTCTTTTTGCTTAGAGACTTATAATTCCCAACCTTTTTAATAATTTATTAATATTAAATACTAATCTAAAATTATAGAAATGTGGTTCAGCTGATTGTAAACCTCTTAGAAAATTAAGACCATTTTCTATTTAAATCAAATTCAAGAAGTCCTGCCTTTCCCCTCACTTATAATTCCTTATAATTCCCAACCTTTTTAATAATTTATTAATATTAAATATTAATCTAAATTGTAGAAATTATTATAAATAAGTAAGATCATTTCCTATTTAAATCATGTTCAAGAAGTCCTGCCTTTCCCCTTATTTGCTTATAATTCCCAAGCTATTTTTCAGGTAATTTCTTTGTGTTTAATTCCCAAAAACTTATCAATTTATCTTTTAAACTATATATTAATATTTTTAATAAGCTTATACTTGGTACAAATAATCGTAACCTTTTTTTTTTTGTTATATTTTTAAATTGCTTTTCATTCCCCTACTTTTTTCTCTAAGTGCACCCCTCGGCTGGTTTGTGCTGCATGTTATGATTAAATTTTGATAGCCAACAACAATCAAGTCAAAGAAAATCAATAATTTTTACGCATCTTGTTACGATGTTGCCGGGAACTCCAATACCCCCTATCCCCTCCTCCCCTCTCCCCCTTTGCGTCTCCCCCCCCTAAAGGGGGCACAAAGTCTGCCTGGCATGACGAACTGCTGCTCTCGAAACGATCTCCCGGCAACGATCGACATGCCAAAGCGGCGCATAAATGTTTTGTTGTTTTAATGAAGACGTCCCTGGATCTCGGGGGATCTTTGCGGTCGAGTCTTCAGTTTTCAGTCTTTAGTCTTCAGTCTTCTGGGTCTTGGCGAGTCGAAGAAGACATCAAGGCGTTGCATGCCACATTTTTTACCTCGTTCCTGTGCCTGCTTCTGCCGCTTGTGTTTCACTGAATATTTCCTCTTTTTTCTCTTCTTTTTTTTAATACTTTTTTGCAAAGGGGCGCGTCAGCGTCTGCACGCCAAGAGGAGCGACCGAGCGACGGAGCGACCGCTCTATCGCCATCTCTATCCCGGGACCGGAGGAAGCCTCTCTCTCGCTCGCTGGCTGGCAGCTTGTGGCGCATTATTACGAATAGGGTCTAATTATTGTGGCAAGCCCCTGAGCTATAATTTGCCTGATTGATTTACATAACGATCGAAAATGATCAAGACATTAATTTCTTATTAACGTCGTTTCGTTCGGTCTTTCCTCCTCCGAGGAGAGGAGAGGAGAGAGAGCGAGGAGAGAGCGAGCGAGGATTCGATGCGCCTACGTCTGGTTTTTTCGGTCAGGTTTTGTGCCTCTCTGGGCGTAACTCTGGACGGGGGCAGTGCTCGTTTTTCCTTCCTTTTCCTTTGCGTTTTCCCTTTTTTTCCCTCCTTACTAACGACTTTCCATCGATCGCCGGTGGGTTCTACATATATATCAGATCGGGGGGCGCCACAAGAGCCACTTACTACAGTGTTGCATGCCCGGCATCCATATCTCTTCTTCTCGATTTTCCTTTTTGTTGTGCTTTGCATTCTACGGTCTATGGCTAATTTTCATTTCATTTAGCTGCTTTAAACGCTTTATTATTTGACAGTTATTAATCTGACGGGGGTCGATCCATCGCATGTTTAACTCCATTTACTTTTGCAACTTGTTGATTTAGTTAGTAGCTAATCACATCGGTTGGTGGCTAGATAGGCCTGATTTGAGTGCATTATTAACATATTTTAATGGTTCATCTTTTATGCAAGGTATTCGATTTTAGTGATCATAGAAATAAATAGATTTGGAAACGAAATTGAATAATACTGAAAGGTTTTTGCTAAAGGATCGCAGCTTGTTCTCCTCTTTAGTTTACTTTTTACTTTTTGATACGTCTAACCACATTCCATCGTTCCACTTTCCACGTTTTACTGTTGCAATGTTCTCAGTATTACCCGTTAACTTTCCCTCGTTCCCCTGCTCCACTCTCTTCTCTTCTCTCTTCTCTTCTAAACCAAGTTTAACTTAACTTTACACTACATTGAGTCTACGTCCCACGTTCCATTGTTTCAATGTACCAAGTATTGTCCCGTTTTCGTACCCTCTACCCCATTCCGTTTCCCGTTGTTCCCCGTTCCAAATTCCGGCGTGGCCCCCGGACCAGATCGTTTTGTTCGTTTCGGACATAATTAATGTTAGTTTTAACGCTGCTTGAAAATGTTATTTCCCTTGATTATAGGAGGGCTGCCGTCCGTCTGCTCTCCTCGCTCTCTCACTCTCTCCCGCTCCATATCCTCCATCTCTGCTTCTTCTGCGCTGTTTACGGCCGCTGATTGTTGGGTGTTTTGTGTTTTTTGTTTTGTTTTTCTTTCTTTTTTGGCGTTTGCTGCTGCGGGCAGTCATGGGGAAACATTTTATGACGATTACTGTAATTCGTTGCCGCAAACAATAATTACTTTCCATTACGAAAATGGCGGGCATATTATCACCTGAATATCACACACACACACACGCACACACTCGGTTCCCCTTCGGTGCAACACCAACACAGGTGTGAAGCCGGCGTCAAGAGCCCCGCAGAAGATTCCCAAGTTCCAAAGAGAGAGAGAGAGTAAAGTTGGCCAGTTCCCGATCCCGATTCGCTATGGCTGTTTCTCAGTTGCTTTTTTTTTGTTGTTGTTCTCTTTGCCTTGTGCAACGTTGTCTAAAATTTTCGGTAATAAAATATGACAACTCAATCAAGGCCCATAAAAGAGACGCTGGGTCGGTCGCAACGTTTCGGGGCGGTGCCCGCTTGAAGATCTTGGGACGAAAGCCCCGTAATTTGCAGAGGCTGCAAAGACGATCAAAATTTACGATCATTTTGTTTTCAAAATCAATTTAGAAAGGAAGCGCGGCAAAGATCAGGCTCTCGCCGAGAAAGAGATAGCATGGATGGAGACCCAAATTGAGTTCTTAAGCTGTCTGGGCAAGAGAGTCAGGCGAAGAAGGAGAATGAGAAGAAGAGAAGACCTTAAGCTGGGGATCAGGCTATCGCGCAGATTCTGCGCGGATCTCGTTTCGTTTCGCCTTCTGCGCGCCGTTTTCGGCAGTTATTAGCCTGGTAAAACACGAGTCTTGCACATTTGAGAGCTTGTAATTTACTTAATTTGATTACGAAGCGGACGTCGACGGAGAGGGGGGCGTGGTCCGGCTGTCCCCGTTCCTCTCCCGCCGTTCTGGGGAACGATGGGAAAACGCAAGTCGGAATGCTTGAAGTCAACTAATTTTGGCTGCTTATACTGAGTTTTTTATTGTGTTAATTTGTTTATTAAGTTCTCAAAGGATTAAGGTTATTAAATGGGCTTAAATAAGGATTTTTAATGATATATTTCAGCTAGGAACAATGGAAAAAGAAACGTGGGATCACAAAATAACAAGGGAACGCTGATAAAGGAAACAAAGTTGGTTTGAGGTTATGTTATTTGTATTTCTATAATTTTATTAAAATACGTAAGCAAATCAAGTGTTTTTTAGATAAATCCCAACCTTTTTCCGATTTCTGAAAGCTCATCTAGTTTATAGTTGAAACCTAATCCCCAAAAATTTCCAATTTAAGGCGGATAATTTACGTTTCTTTGTATAATTAATTGTGCAAACAAGGCAAAGCTTCGGCACACGAAATCTATTAATATAGACAATAGTTTATTAATTGAAAGTTATGTCTGAATCCGGCCGGTTGATTTATGCGCAAAAACAACAAAATACAATAATACACAGCAAGGGCAAAGGGCAGAGGCGTGGGTGAGAGGAGATTTTAGGGGGTTGCTTTTTTTTACTGCCATATTATTTTTTATTTTTTAATGTAACATTAATATTTTTTCTTTAATCGTGCTTTATCTTTAAAATAATACCTTTTATTTATTAATAACAAAGTCGTCCCCCCTAAAATGATTTTTTCTCCGCTTCTGATAAAAAAAAAAAATGATAATCACAAAATTTGAGCAAAAGCAAAGCAGAAAGCAACGAGGCAAAAAGGCACGAAGAAGAGAGAGGCGAGCATAAAAATTGATTTCTGCTGCTGCTTTTAATGAATTCTTCTCCGGCAGCAGCAGCACCACCACCACCACCAGCAACAACAACAACAACAACAACAACACAATCTCAATCAATTTCAAGTCGCACATCACATCAAAACAAATTACCAAGGAATTAATTTGCCATCGGAATCACGCAAGCGCAGATTAAAGCCTGCGAGAGCGAAAGAGAAGCCGAGACGGAGGTAGCGCGGAGAAAGAGAGAGGGTCTCCCTGGCGAGAGCGAGAGCTTTTGCGGCAGGATTCAGATTCAGGCAAACAACGGGTTTTCGGGGCGATGCGATATGGCGATTAATAGAACGCAGGCAAGAGAGCGTCAGAGAGGAGGGGGACGAGGCGAGCGAGGTATGTAGGTGCCGTGATTAATACATGAGGATTTAATTAACTTGCCATCGCACTATCTCTTTCGCTCATCTCGCCTGCCTTTCGTTTTCCTTTTCGTTCTGCTGGAATGCACAAACTATGGCGACGTCGAGAGAGGCATACAGCGCGAGAGAGAAAGAGGAGCTCAAAGAGAGCGCAACTTGTTGTAAATGGTAGGTGTATTATGACCAGGTGTATGTGTGTGTGTGTGAGTGTGCGTGTAATTGAAACGTGTTCCCTTGTTGTTGTTGTTGTCGTTTGCTGGCTGTCGAACGCCTGCAGCGCGAAAATCGGTGGCATGTATAATTTTTATCACCTTTAATTAACTTTTCAATTAATAAAAAAAAACACGCAGCAACAACAGCGGCGAAACATGTTGAGCGCGCATGTTAAGCGGAAAAGTCGCAGCTGCCAAAGCTGCAACAGAGAGGGAGAGGGAGTGGGAGGAAGGGAGAAAGAGATGTAGAATTTGCAGAGAAGGTGAACCCAAAACGGACTGGCAAATTGCCGACGGCGTTTCCCCAAAAAAAAGAGCAACATGCCAAGAACATAAGCAAGAAAATAAGAAAAAAACTGAAGCAGAGATGAGACTTGAGTAAAGTTCTTAGAGAATTACTATCCCTACCTATCATATTCGTATTATCTACCTAACTATCAATTACTAATATCTTGATATCTCAGAATTATTCATAATCCTAACTTCTCATGTCCTTATTTGCTCTAATCGATTGTAGAGCTGTAAAAATATCGTTGGTTTTATCGATAACATTAATAGAAAGGAACACTATGAGTATGAATATAAAAATTAGTATCAATATAAGTAATATCTTTCAATTTACTTCAATTGATTATTCTTAAAAATATAGAAACCCTTTTTATTAGACAAAAAATTATTTATAAAATTATATCTCAAGCACTTACACTTTTGTGTTTATAAAATATCCTTAATATGGTTTATGGTTTTAGAGCTCTAATTAAATTTTCTCGAAAAACTATCAAACATCTTGTTTTTTGTAAGATTACTAACACATAATTCCTATATTTTTAGAACTCTTTTAGATTTTTGTTTGAATTCTTGCTTTTTCTGCTAGTGCTATTATTATATTATTACTATTATTATATTATTATTATTAATACTTTTATTATTCTATTATAATCTTACATAATTTAATAAATATATCCCAATTAAATTAATTGTTTAAATACAACAAGAAACCCATCTTCAAAGCTATTCAATTACATTCTAAAATAAGATTTTCTCCCCAAGTTTCTAGAATTGCTTTCCATCTATTTATCAAAACTGGTATCTCTGCGTGAGACTCTCTTTTTCCCCAACAAGTCACGCACGTTCGCTCTAAACCAAAGTAATGCCAAGTCAATCGTGTACCAAAAATTGATTAAAAACCGCATCGGGTCGTGAGGGGAACAACAACAGTCATAAGCATTGGGGGGGGGGGGCTCCGAAAAGCACGACCGGAAACGGAAATGAACATACACACACACACACACACAAATGGCTTCAAAGTCAGCTAAAAGTGTCATTACGACTCACAGAAAGCACAAAGCACAGCAGCAAAAGCAAAGCAAAGAAAGCAGGGAAAAACTTTCAGGGACGTCTACTGGCACCCCCTAACCCCCCTTTTAGCCGCCCCTAAAAACCTCCCTGGGCATAAGGCTCAATTCAATTTTATCGTTTCAATATTAACCCAAAACAACCCCACAATATTGCCTTCATTTAAGGTTTATTAGATACAACGACAACGCTGTGTGGAGGCCGCCTCACGTTGGAGGAGGTGGACCTGCAGGAGGGAGAGATTGTGATGGTGGAGGGGGATGGGGGATGGTGTGGGGCAGACAGCCAACGAGCGGAACGCTCTTGGATACAAGAAATATTGTGACTACACAGCAACAAAGAGACGGAAAGGAATTACCAACTTAAAGTTTCCTCTTGTTAAAGAATTATATATAATAATAAATAAATAATAATATATAAAAAATAACCAAAAGTATCACATATTTTATAATATAATAAAATACTACAAAAGTATATATTAATTCTTAATATTTAATGAGTATCTAAAGAGTCTCATCGAATGGTCAGACAGAAAATTTTCCAATTTACGAAACGAAATCCAAGGGAGAAAGACGCTTAGGAGAAATGCGGGGAGGGGGAGGGTTGGGGCTGTACCCAGGGAGGTGTATAACAAGGATAAATGCCTCAGTGTGTGTGTGTTTGTATAATGGCATAAACATTGATCCAACCGTAAAACTGGCTGACAATCGAGCCACGGCCAGGAGCCAGAGTCCTGCCAATCCACAGTCTCTTTCTCTGTGTGTGTGTGTAGCAAGTACATATACATATATATATCTATATAGAAAGTCTGGGTATATTAGCTTTTGAGTTATATATATATAATCCAACATTAAATGATATTTATAAAATATTATTATTAGGTTTTTTTATTATATTCCTCATGTTCTCTCACTTGCTCCTAAAAGTAGGCAACACTTTTGTAGTACCAACTGCCGGGGTATTCCATAGTCCGGAAATTTCTTTCCAGCTTTCTTTCTCGCTTCCAGTGGCAGTGAGCCAAACCGAAAGGACGCCAAGCCAAGTGTATAAATTGTATTAGCCCCGAAGTGTCGTGCGGCTTTTCCTTGCCACCCAAAAAAAAACCCCCAACTGCCGGTTTTCCCAATTTTTTCTCTATGAGGAAAAGGGAAAAGGGGGAGGCGAGGCGGGGGCGTTGCCAGGATAGGCAATTGCCTATCGTCCTGCTGCTGCGGAGGGGTTGATGCGCGTCACACGCACCAGGACATGGGGACCGCATGGCGGATACGCAATATGGCCGCCATTTGGTCGTCGTCTAGAGGAGCTTGAAGGGAGAGTGGCAAAGGGGGAGGAGGCGGCAAAGGGAGGAAGGAGAACAAGAAGAAGCAGGCACAGACACGAGCAACAAGGAGCGGCGCAAGAGGCAGAGGCAGAGGCAGGACTTGTGGCAAAGCCACCAACTCGGTGTCATTTGCAGCAAATTGCAAACCGCAACAATTTCACAAAGGAGAACGAAACAAGGATACACACACACACACACACAGACACATGCCAAGCGGGAGTAGAATGGAATGGAATGAACGGGAATGGAATGGAATGGCAGAGCAATCTGTTTCAATATAAACGCACATGAGGCATTTACGAGGGAAGGCCAACAACAAGCGTCGAGGGGCTTGCCACACGAGGGGGTGGCATCCACATGTGTGTGTGTGTGTGTGTGTGTGTTTGCTTGTTGGGGAGTTGTCCACCCCCCAAGAAGCTGCCACTTAAATGCTGTTAGATTTTGTTGTTTGGTCAACAGTTTTTATCCCAAGTTGATGTCTCTAACAGAGTGACCTTAGTTTAAAAGGAATACCCTATAAAAAGTGTATCAAATTAATATTTTTATTGGTTTATATATTTTATAAATTTATAAATTAATATCTATATTGGATATATTAATATTTAATATATACAAATTAAGTTTTAGCTTAATTGCTGTCTATAAAAATAATGTATAAAATACCAAGAGTTTCAAGGTAAATAAATATTAATAGATCTGATATAGGTAATCGATTTCCTAAGCTTCCTTTTAAATATTTAATTTTTTATAGGTTCTTAAGCTTAAGAAATATACATCCGATATTTTCTATATATTTCTTATTTCAAATATTATGTTAAGGGTCCATTTTTAAATTAAACTATGACAAGTTTTTAACTACTTCTATTCCCAATTACTCGTGAATCTAACCATTCACATCCCTATCTACACATATTTCTAACTACTCATATAATTTTCTATTGTTAGTTATGTTTCTGTAGTTCCGTTTTATTTTCCAACTACTCATTTTCCTTAATATATAAAACATGTAAATTTATAATGATATATAGGTTTGATTTTTATAACCTTAGACTAGCTGCATTTCCTTGAAAAACCTCTCAAAGTCTTTCTTTGTGTAAGGTTACTACAACTTGAACAGTATCTAGATCCCTATATCATGCTTTTCATCTGAAGAAAACACCTACAAATAATCTTTTAAGAGATATTAATATTAAAAAGTACCTTTATCATCTTCTTATTGTAAAAAAAAACCCCTAAAATTACTCTTTCGAAAGTTATTAATATTAAAAAGTACCTTTATCATCTTCTTCTTGTAAAAAAAACCTCCTAAAACTACTCTTTTAAAAGTTTTTTAAATTGAAAAGTACATATAATTAATTATATTCAATTTTGCAATAATCTTATTGTCCTGTTGCTCCTTAAAAGTTCCAGAAAGTAACCTCCAAGCAAGAGGTATTCCCGGCTTCGATGGCAACTTGTGCCTCAACTAACATCTGGCTAACCGAACGCACCCCCTCCCTCAGACCACACTCGTTCAGGGGGTTGTTGCCACATACAAACACAAGCACACACACACATCCTTGGACTCCCTGGGGTGTCATAATTCTTGACGAGCTCATCTTTTACTTAAGTTTTACATAATTTTCATGTCGTCGTCGAGCACGGGGAGGAGGCAGCTCTTGTCCTCGGAGAGATAACAACAAACATGTAAAAATCGAAGCGTGTGTGGGTGGTGTGTGTGTGTTTTTTCTTCTTCTCTTCCCCCCCTCTCTATGCTTTGGGGGTGTGTTTTTTTCTCTGCCTTCAAGTGGGAGGTGACAACCCTGGGGCTTAACTTTTGCGGTAAAACGGGCGATTCTACGTGCCTGCGGCTTTTCCGCTTACCCGGAAAATATCTCTCTGCGACTTGGGTCGTGTAATTGCCTTGATTCCTTGACACTTGTCGACACAGATTGCAAACAAAGTGGAGGGTACAAAAAAAGTGTAAATGCGGAGATTGATTGACCATTCTATATAATTTTCCTGAGACCCACAGAGCCCCCACAGAACCCCCGTCAGACTTATTAAATAATAAGTAAGCAAGCTTCCACCAATAAATTTACCAATTTGTTGCTGCTTTTTTTTGTGTTCCTGCTTTTCTGGGTCGAGACCCTAATTTGCTAATCGCCAGAAACGAGTTGTGCAATTCCGTGGGCGGGGGTGTGCTTTTGGGGCGTGGCACTGGTAATGGCATTTAAGAAGAATTACGCCTCAAAACTGTAAATGGCCAACAAAGGCAAAGGCAGCAAAACACACAAAAAAATAAGCTAACAAAAAAAAGGAAAAATAGAATGGGAAACAAGTCAAGTGGCGTTGTTGTTTCCAGCCCGGCTTTTTAGCTGTTTTTTATTTGTTGGGCCAAAAAAAAATGTTTTTATCTAGCGCCGCCATCTTTGTGCTAAACGGTACAAAGGTGGCCAGAATTGGGGGGACGGGGGACGGGACACTAAGCCAAATCCGCCCCTTGAAGTGTTTATCCTTTGGTTTTTCCCCGCTATATAGTATTTCTTTTTTTGGGGCAGGACTGGCCCAAAGTGTTTTCAATTTAAGTTTAGAGAACAAAACGCCTTTTGATTTTTATTAGCCAAGTGAAACGGGGTGGGATTTGGGGGGTGAAAAATGAGAGCCAGGGAACTGCCAAAATGCATTTACAGTCGGCCTAAAAAATCAGCACAAAGCACTGTTGGCCAGCTGCCATTTCTTGGCTAGAATTTATGGCCACCGGCCAGGGTTGTCGCCCTCATAAATTATGCAAATGCGAAGGCTAATAATGCAAATGCAAGGACTGAGGAATAGGACCTCGCTCCTCTCCAATTTCCCCGAGTTTTTTGTCGTTTTTTTTTTTTGGCAATCGCCTTAAATGGGCGCCCACTTAAATAATTATCATTTCCCGGGCAACAGAAAGCTCGTCAAAACCTCATCAGGCCGCCTGACGATCGGACCAATTAGTGCAACGAGAGAGGGAGCCCACTTCTGAGCGCTTTATTAATTAGCCGCAAAAGGAAAACCTCTCTCTGTGGAAATTGGTACCCCGTTATACCCTTCCAAAAATCTCGTACAACAATAAAAAACAGAAGAAACAACAATAAAAATAAAGGGAAACAAGAGTCCCATTAGTCGCTGATGTTGATGGGAGCTCGTTGTTCGTTGCTTTCGGCTTTTCGGGCGGCTTCCAGTCTTGTTTTTCGGTCCACTCAATCTTTCACTTTTTTTGGTTGAGAGAAATCTTCGGATCGAATTTCGTCCATGGACCAAAGAGTTTACACTGAGAAAAATTACTGGAAACAGTCTTTTGTCGTTTGAATCTAATGGAGACTTAGCCTTTGGGAGCATAAAGGAAATTTATAGTTCCACAAATTATTTTTTAAAGAAATCGATTTATAACAGTTTCCTAACTTTATATAGATTCTTTATTATTTCTTTGCCTTGACGAAGTAAATTTAAAACAGTTGAAAAAGTTATTTCACATATTTTGACCCTATATTTATTCACAATTATTTTTCAAAAAGTTGTCTTGTTTTGACGATGTACATTTATAACAGTTTACAGAAGAATCTCGCTTATCTTGACTTTATTCATTGTTATTTTTAAGCAATGCTTTGGCAAAGGACATTTATAACAGTTTATAAAGGTATTTTACATATATTGACTTTATCTTTATTGTTTATTATTTTTCATATATTTTTTTATAACAGTTTACAGAAGAATTTCGTATATCTTGACTTTGTTCATTCATTCTTTAGCAATGTGACGTGAAGGAAAATGCTTTGATGAAGCCCATTTATAACAGTTTGCAGAGTTTCATCACATATTCTGCATTTATTAGTATTTTTTTTATTTTTCAAGAAGGTGAAGTAATGGAACATGCTTTGCAAAAGTACATTTATAACAGTATAACAGTATAACAGTATAACATTCATACAGTATCAGATATTCTGCATTTATTATTATTTTTTATTTTTCAAGAAGGTGTCCAGATGGAACATGCTTCGACGGAGTATATGTATAACAGTTTAAAGAAAAATGTCGTATATTTTGACTTCTTCTTAATTTTTTTTTAAGAACTTGTGATGGAAGATTAATGCTTACAAATAAAAACCTAAATGTGATCCAATCCCTAGTTATCTTTAGTCAAAATTCCCATTTTAAATTAAAATTTCCCCCCTAAGAGCTCTTTTAAATACATTTCAAACAAATTTCTTTGCAGTGCACCAGTTACCTGCTTTCATCTTCATTTTCCACTCGACACAATCACAATTAATCTACGGTCTTTGGGCTCCTCCAGCAGAAGTAGAAGTAGAAGTAGAAGTTCTCTCCCATCCCTCGGAAATTATGGCAATTACCAGAAGCGCTCGCGG
This sequence comes from Drosophila watanabei, assembly GCA_008042575.1. Lineage (NCBI taxonomy): Eukaryota > Metazoa > Arthropoda > Insecta > Diptera > Drosophilidae > Drosophila > Drosophila watanabei. Next base: position 30,579 of record VNJS01009164.1, on the reverse strand, counting down.
TCAGCGATGTCTAATGAGCATCGACTGGAGAGCTGAAGAGATCACCTGGGATCACGTGGGATCACCTGGCTCAATTCATTCATCACCGATGATGATCGCTACCTAGGAGGGGTTCCTCCAAAAGAACCCAAAAAAATAAGGCACAAAGCCAAAAAGAAAACCCAAGAAAAACCTGACGGGGCGTGCCAATGGCGTTCTTCTTATTAATTTGCCCAATTTCCACAAAGCAGAGGAAAATGGGTAAAAAACTTAATTAAAATGTCGTAAACGAAAATTGTATGTTTAGGCACGGGTGGGAAGAGGAAGGGGAAGGGGAGTGAGAGGGAGAATGAAGTTACCAAAAATAATTAAGACATTTCGCTTCTCGTTCGACCTTTTTCGTTTTTTCTTTTTTTCTTGTTGGGTTCTCTCGGAGAAAATGTTGAGAAAAATTGCTACCACAAATTGTTGGGCTGCCCAATTTCCACAAGTCTTTCCCTCTTGATTTTCCCTTTGACTTGAGCTCTCTTTATTTTTCGGGGCCGCAACCGAAAACAATAAAAATGACTAATGGCAGCTAATTTCCCGTCGTCGAGGAAAATCAGGCGGGGGAGGGGGGAAAAAGACTCTTAGAAGTTGGAGGAAAATAGGAAAATAAGGATGAGGTTCGAGACACAGCAAGACATCACATTTTCGAATTGGATGCGGCTCATAAGTAGTTCAGTTGCCAAAAAAAAAGATAGAGAAAAGTGTCTAGTGGGAAATCGAGGGGCGTTTTCCGGCCTGGGCAGTGCAACTGAGGAAGAAAAAAAAGAGGAAATATATACTAAAAAATAGAGCAGAGCAGAGTAGACTTTCCACCTGTCACTGCTCATTTCCCATTTCCCGATTCCGCCCAGGCCAGGTGCAAATTCATTGCACAATTTCCAACACCTCAAATAATACATATCTTAGAGGTATAATTCATCAATTTGTTCATCAATTAAAAAGTTTCTCTAGGTTGCAATCAATTTGTTTATCAATTCAAAAGTTGTCTTTAATAATTTGTCATCTTATTTAAATTTCTGACATTTATTTTTGGTTTTATGCATCAGTTTTCTTATTTATTTATTTATAAATATTTTGAACTTTTGGAAAATTAAGATCTCGATTTGAGTTTGTTAAAAATTTCTCAGGGATCAAGGTTTTTATACGGACAAAAAAACAGAGATATAGGCAAAGGTACAGCTTCATGAAGAAAAAGGACACTGAGACAGATAAGCGGACAGGTTTTCAGACTGCCAGATCGCTTAAAAATATTTTTATTATTATAACTGTGTAAAATTATAATTACAAAATAAACTAGAGTTAATAATAACTTGCTTTTTATGAAAATTAATAGAAGGACAACCGGACAGAGGCAGAAATGGACAGAAAGACAAACAAACGGACAAATGACAGTCAAATCGATAAAATAGTAAGGTTTTTTGAGAATATATTAATAAGAACTATATTACTAAGAACTATAAGTAAGAACTATAAGTAAGAACTATAAGTCATTCCATTTTATTTGAGAGCTTTTAACTGAATTATTATTTACTCAAAATATTTATAAAAACTAGCTTTTTAGGGTAGGAACAAGCGGACAACAAACAAACAAACAGATATAATTAAGAATAAATCTATATAAAATAATAAATCAATAGAAAATCAGACCAACAGGACATGAAATGACGTACCATTTATAATAAATAATATTATCAATAAATAATTTATATTTTAAGTAAATTAATAGTTGTAAAAACTATATAATTTTTAAATTTGATTCCCCCATAATCAAGTAATGTTTAAAATATATTAAATAAATATTAATTAAATATTTGTAAAGAAACCCCTCTAATGTTTTCCCTAAAAAAATTACCTTATGATACCCAAAGTATAATGCATTTTGGCCTAAAACCCACACAATCACACACACACACAGGACATTTGCTGGCCAAATTTAATTACGTGCATAATCAACAAACCAGGCAGCAACAACAATAACAACAACAGCAACAAAAAGCAGCAACAACAACAACAACATCAATTACAACCCGGCTAAAACACACACACACACACACAGAGACGCATTAAAATGTGGCCTGAAGGCAAAATAACGCTATTGTCGCGCTTCCTGCTGCCACCGTTGTTGTTGATTAAAAATTGATCAAAAAACATAAAAACAAACGAATTATGCATGCAAACACACACACACACCGAGTGTGTGTGCAGTGAATTGATTAAAAGGAGCAATTCGATTGAAATTTTATTGGTAAATTGAATAAAGTGCGCACAAGGGGGGGCGTCCCTGGCGTCCTTTCCCCGGGAAAACTTGTTTTTCCGTTCGCGGCCATTTGGTCATTTGGAAAATTGCATTATCTGTTGGCCAAGTTAATGAATGTAATGAATGAACAAATGAGTGCGCGGCCAGAATACTGCGAATAGGAGTTGTTGCCGGTTGCAGCTCATAAATAACCTCAATTGGTGGGGGGAGTGTCCTTGCACGATCCTCCTGGCGGGGAATTAGTTAAATGCAAACTGTGTGTAAGAGCTAGGGAATGTTTTTGTATCTGAGAGATACTTCTGAGGGGAATTTCCAGATAGATATTAGAAGTATTTAAAAGATACTTTTGATACTAGATACTAAATATATTGACAAATTCCCTTCCTTACCCTCGTATTGCCTTGCTTTTCCTCGCTGCTTCACTTGATCCTGTTGCTGCTGCTGCTGCTGCATATCCTGCAGATCCTGCTGATCTCCTTGCTGATCTCCTTGCACATCCCGACGATCACGAATCGCTGCTGCTGCGGCAGCAGCATTCGCTCGCTGCATCAGCGCCATCTGACGCAGCATGTAGACGGAGGACGAGGAGCTGCATCCGGCTGAGGAGGCGGAGGATCCGGCAGGATCTGGCAGGCTGAGGAAGGGAGACCATCCTGGTACGCGCAGGTTGACGGCCGCTGCTGCCGCATAAAGCTGCAAGGCGGATGCTGCATGATGAGGATGAGGATGTGGGGTCATTGGACCCTGGACCTGCGCCTGGGCAGCTGCTGCCATTTGCAGCTGTTTGATCAGCTGATCCATTGTGAGGTTAACTGGATGTTAACTGGTCGTTAAGTGGATGTTAGCTGGATGTTAACTGTATGTTAACTGTATGTTAACTGGGTGCCAACTGTGGGTTAACTTTGTGCTGATTTTGGGTTAACTTTGGATTAGTTTTTCGGTTGTGCGTCTTATTTTGTTTTTGAGGCAAGTTGTTCTCTTGATCTGGTTGTTAACTTGATAACTTTCTGTTAAGTTTCCGTTATTTTCCTTGGTCATTTTCCTTCGATTTTTGATCTAGTTAATTTTACATTAAGACTAACAAGTAAATTTCTTGTAAGTTTCCCTTTAAACTCATGATTCTTGGATCTGTACTTTAAGAAATTTTTCGATAAGTTTAACAGTCGGTTTAAATAATATTATATTTTATTTTTAGTATTAATACACTTTAAAATTTATTTTATAGTTTCTTTAATAAATTATATAATTGTGCTAACAAAGCTAATTTTAACTTTCCAAAAGCTTCACTTTAACTGTCGGTTAATTGTGTTATCCTTCCGTTATCCTTGTTAACATTCTTTTTTATTTAATTTACAGTATTATTATTTTATAAATTGTTTATTATACACTTTTAGGTTCATTTTATGGTTTAATTTCCTAAAAGCTTCACTTTAACTGTTGGTTAATTGTTTATTTCCCTCCGTTATCCTTGTTAACCTTCTTTTATTTCCATTTTTATTTTATTTACATTATTATTTTTATTATTTTATTGTTATTATTTATTTTATTATTATTATTTATTTTATTATTATTATTTTATTATTATTTTATTTACATTATTATTTTTATTATTTTATTATTATTATTTATTTTATTATTATTATTTATTTTATTATTATTATTTTATTATTTTTTTTATTATTTTATATAATTTGTTTATTTAAATAATAATATTATTTAATTAACTGATCGAAAACTGTTCTAACTGCGAGTCCTGCTGTTAACTTGAACTGTGGGTCAATTACCTTTCAAATTCGATTACACACGCGCACTTCACACACTCACACACACACACAAAAAAAAACCCAGTATCCTTGGGAAATCCTCGGAGGCGCCGAAGGTGGAGGCGACTGGCGCTGCACAGTGGAGCGAATCGTGGCAGCTCGGCCCACTGTGCAATATGCAGCGACCGCGGCGGCGGCGACAAACAAATTGATTCGAATTAAAATGACGCCTTTTGCGTTTTGCGGAGTTTGCGGCAAGTCGCGGTGCGAGCGAGACGGCCCTCTAGGTGGCCGCGAGTGCGAAGACAGGGACAGCAACACAGGGCAACAGGCGGCGGCAACGGCGTTTAAATGAAAAATGTGTGCGGGACAAAGCGAAGCTTGTGCTTCTTCTTCTTCTTCTTTTTATTGTTGTCATTGTGTGTTTGTTTTAATAAAGTCAAGTGCACATGTGTCTGTGGGGGAAGGAGAGAAAAGAAACGAAATGAAGAAAAACAAAAAAGTGTCACCACTACAGTTGGTTGGCTGGCCGTGGTTTGAGTCTGTGCTAAAAAGTGAGATGGCGACACCTGCTGCAGCAGCAGAAACAACAATAACAGCCATAAAACTCATTTTCAACACTTGCTGGTCAGCCGCTATTGTTGTTGTTGTTTTTGGGTCGCATGCGCGACTGCAAGCAAAAATCATTAACGTTCAAATTTATGTGCGCCAAAGCGAGAAAATAACAAAACGAACAAGACGAAGCCAAAGGAAAGAGAACACACTCACACTGACGGACAAGACCGAGTAGAAGAAGAAGAAGAAGAAGAAGAGGCAGCAGCAGCAGAAGCAGAGCAAGGCAGCAAAGTCAACTGAGACAGCGGCGGCAGCGCAGCAATAAAAAGAAAAATGGTTTCACTTAACAAACATGCCAAGGCGCCGTCCGCAAAAACGCAGAAACTGCAACAACACCCCCGCAAACGACCCCCTATTTTACAACTACACCCCTGCACACACACACACTCATACACACACATACACACGCCCGTCTTAAGCCCACTCACGCGCGCTGCTCTGCCACCCAAAAAAATGGCCAATGCAATAATGGTATTTTTCTGCCTCACTAAATTGTCCCAGGCTGCCAGAAAGAGAGAGGGCTAGAGAGTGTCCAAGCGAGAGAGTGTCCAAAGAGCGAGAGAGAGCTCAAGAACGAGAGAGAGCAGTGCGCAACAGTACAGAAGGCAACAAGGAAAATGAAATGAAAAACGTTAAAAAAATTGATTTAAAGTGAATCAGTGTGCGTGTGTGTGTGTGCTTGTGCTTGTGCCTGCCACCAAGAGACAGAGAGCGAGAGGGAGAGTCGCAGCTATAGCAAAATGAGCGCGAGCAGGACGGCCATACTAGGTAGCGCGACAGGCGTGGCCAAAAACGGCAAGCAAAAATAGGGGGAAATTTCATATATGAATATGATTATGGCCAATTTAAGGCAGAAGGCAAGAAGAAGACAGACAGCCAGCCAGCCAGCCAGCCAAGACAAGAAGAAGGCATGAGCGGGAGAACCGAGTTGGAGGAGTCAGAGAGCAAGAGGAGTGAGAGGTGTTAGAGGGAGAAAGGCAGAAGGCAGCGCTGCTGCTGGCAGTGGAGAACTGACATTTTATTGATTGTTTTATGCGATTATAATGTAATAATGTCTTAAATATGCAATGGAATGGGACCGAAAAAAAAGAAGAAGAACAGCGCTTTTCTTCTCACCGCTGCTTTTCCGCAGCAGAAGTGCCAATGCGCAGCTGCCGTCTTTGGGAAATGAATTATGGCCGAAAGAACGAGACGGCTTTGAGCGCCTTTGTGTCCGAGAGAAGGAGAGAGAGAGCGAGCGAGCTGGTCCCCTTTTCTGCACTCCCACAACTCCCCTTTATTTTTTTTTTGGGCCAACTTCTTCTTGTGATTGGCAAAAAAAAAAAAAAGACGAAAAGCGAAAATTCCATTTGCAACTTTTGCGGCAGCTTCTCAGCTTCTTTTTTCCTCTCTTTCAGCCTCTCGCTCTCCCTCTCTCGCTCTCCTATCCCTATCTGGCGATCTTTAGAGCCAAAAACCACCCGTAAAAGCTCTCCCCCCCCTCCTCCCCCGCGGAAAAACCCAAACCATTTCAACGTAGCCCGCACTCAACTCAATTCAATTAATTTTCACTTGATTTTTCCACACACAAACAAATTTTCATTTAATTTGCTGCGGGGCGTTGCTCGCCTCGCTGACTTTTCTCTCGTTGCTCGTCTCTCCTCTCCTCTCGCTCTCCTCCTTGGCTGCTCCTTATCGGTCGCCATTTTCTTGCTCTTGATTTTCTATTAGGTTTTCTGAGAGACTATTCCCCGAACAACTTTTCACTGCTAATGGGGGGAGAGGCTCCCTCTTTGCCCCCCATTCCCCACTCCCCACTCCCCACTCTCCGCTGTATTAACGATTTGATTATTATGTAGTGCCATCATTAGTATCGGCATTACGGGAGCTACTCTCTCATGCAAATCGTGTGATTATAATATACAATTATATATATATTGTATGGAATATATGCTAAACACGAGTTCTGGAACTGCTAATTGGGGCCAGGATTGCGTTGCCACATCGGAGACGTATCATTTACACAAGTATCAGTTGTTATAGACCCGAAATTGGGGAGGAAATCTATGAGATGAGTTTCACTATAAGTTTAAATAGGTAAATAATAACTATGAGATAACTGCTATAGTAATTAATTAACAGAAAGAGTCCTGGTTAACTTAAGTAATGTTAACAGTTAATAGAAGGTACAATTTTCTGTCGTATTTGAAATATAGAATTTAAAAACAAAAAGTATTCACTGATAAAAAAGTTCAAGACTTTTGGTAATTTTTTAAGACTTATTTTGGTCTTTTGACTTTTTTTGTTCTTGTTTTAAGTTTAATATAAGACTTAATATAAGACTTAAAATTCTGGAATTACAAGATTCTAAGCTGTATTTTTGGTTTAAAATGACGCTTTGAATCTTGTAATTCCAGAATTTTAAGTCTTATTTTTGGTTTAAAATGAAGCTTAGAATCTTGTTATTCCAGAATTTTAGGTCTTATATTAAGATTTTCGGTCTTATATTAAGATTTGAATTTAAGAAGGCACAAAATCTTAATATAAGATTTTATTTTTTTATCAGTGTTCCTATAATTAATGTAGACTATATAAACTAATCGATAAATGTATAACAAGATACCAATAAATAAGTTACTTTTTAAAGCCATTGTTATCTGGGATTTATTAATTTTTAGTTTGTTTTTTTTTTCAGATTAAAAACCAATTAATAAAGGCAACATTTTGTTAAGATGAAGTGTACTCGTATCTTGAAAGTGATGGTTAACTAAAGAACTGCTGGTTAGCCAGAGTGACACAATTTAATTGTGGTTAAAATATAAAAATAAATAATAAATAAATAAATAATAAAATAAGTAATAATTACTGTAGTATACAGGATTCTAAAGGTAAATAATTTGTATAACAACAAGTTATTAAATATAATAAAATAGGTGCCGGTTAACTAGAGAAAAGTCAAGTCAACCCTCAAGGAAATTATTTGAAAGAAATAATTCCTTAACTTTATGATTCCTTTTAGGAGTTGAAATTGATACAATTTAATGACTAACCATTATTATTAAACATTAAAACTCTTTAGTAATTATGCTAAAATCAAGGCTACACCAGTTTTAAAATGACATCAAATCAAGGCTTAATTTTGGGACCAGCACAAGCCCTAATTAATTATACTCCAGCAATAATTATACCCCTTTTCCTCCCCTTTTTTGCACTATTAAAATAATCCACAAATAATCCATCCGAAAGCAATGACATAATGTTGTTTTGGCTCTTCGCTTCATTTACTTGGTTTATCAAATTGTTGCAATCGCAAATTAATTATTATTAAAAGCGCATTAAAAACAATAAAAATGTCATTACAATACGGCAACAGCAAATAAATAAAGAAATAAACAAAGGAAACAACAACAAAAAAAACGAGGCGCATGGAAAATAAACTAAATGAATATTAAGTTTTAATCATTTCCGTTCGATTCGATTAAACAAATCAAGTTCGCTTATCGCCGCATATCGACAGACACTGTCCTCCTGCCATCCCCTCTGAACCCTCGACTGTGATTTTTATTACACTTTATTATTATTTACCTACTGTCGACTAATTTGTTTTTAATTTGTGCTGATAAAATTTATGAATAAATAAAATGGACAGCGGGAGCAAATAACGAAATTAATAAGTGACGGGAGGGAGGGGAACGGAAATGACAATATAACCCAATAACCAAATACAAAATAACCACAAAAAAATGCGGTTAGCAATCACCGAAATTGTGACATTAGTAGCCGCGATTGATTTGTCAAATCATAAACATTTATTGAAGTCGCATTTGTCATGGAGCTCCAGCTCCAGGAAATTATTTTCTGGGGGGTTTATAGAGCTCCGGCCAGAGGGAATTGTAGCGATGCCCTACACCTGATATTATCTAGGGAAAACTATAATAATATTTAGATTTAATGTCATATATTTTTGTTTAAAGACTAAAAAACTAAACTGAAACTAAACTGAACTAAAATATATACCTAAAATACCTCTTTCTAACTTGGCCTGCAAAGTACAAGCAGTAGCAAACGGGAGAAATTCCTATTAGCTTTACTCTGAGAGAGAATTTCCTTGCATAAGCAAGAGAATTTTTCGTTGCATAAGCAAGCACTCAGAACGTTGCGTTGCAAGAGCAGTAGCGAACGAGAGAGTGTTTTTCTAAGCAGCACTCAGAGAGAGTTTTTTGTTGCACAAACAATAGCAAAGAAGAGAGTTTGAGTTGTACGCTGATAAAACTTTACATTCACAGTCTCAGGAGAGAGAAATTCGGCTTCATTACAAGAGAGTTTCTTTTAAAGAAGCAACCAGAAGATTAAACACAAACCTTTAATATATTTTTATTGGGAGAGCAGTAGCGAACAAGAGAGTGTTTTTTGAGAGCTTTTTGTTGCAGAAGCAGGAGCATTGAAGAGAGTTTGAGTTATACGCTGATAAAACTTAACATTTACTGTCTCAGAAGAACTCAGCTTCTTTACAAGAGAGTTTCTTCTAAAGAAGCAACCAAAATATTAAACATAATCATGAAATATTTATTTTTATAGGGAGATATGTTTGAATATTTGACTCTAAATTAAACATAAACATTAAATATTTATTTTTATAGGGAGATATCTTTGAATATTAGACTCAAGTCCAAAGTAAAACCCCAAATCGACATGACCCTCCCTTGTATATGGCCTGTAGGGGATCCGTAACCCCAATCCCCAAAAAACAAAGCCCCCAAAAATCACCGTTATCGCCGATGTCTGGTCAGGTGTGGCAACCGCTTTTGGCCTGACTCCCACTAATAACTTCATTAGGCGAGCGTTACTCATACAAAATGTCACATGACAATAGGGGGACAGGAGTTGTATTTGAGGGGGGGTTACAGGGGTACCAGGGGTGGCATTGATTTGTTTTGGGTGATAAGCACTTAAATTAAGTCTTAATACAAATGCCGCTTGTCGCACACGTGTCGCATCGCGGCATTGAGGTCGCGGCGGCGGCTGGGAAGGGGTCGGTTTCAGATTCCGAATCCCAGATTCGAGCGACACTCGCACGTAAATATCCGTATATATCCGCGAGGGGGAGGGAGGGAGGGGGATATACATCGCATCGCATCGCGACATTGACGTTGCCTGTGAAATGGACATTTAATTATTTGCTGTGATTAAACAGAATGAGAGGAGGGGCAGGGAGAGCCCCTGCCTGTCACTCTAATTCCAGGGGCTTCCAGGGGGGGTTATGCCAGCTTCATATTCCAATTATTTATCTTATCGGCCGCATCTCTTGCACTCCCTAAACATAAATATATATAGTTTGTGGTGGTGGAGGATCTAAACCTGAATTCGAATCCAAAAACTGAATCTCTCAATCGCCTGACAATTTGACAGTTGCATCAGGCACAGAGAGAGAGAGAGAGAGAGAGAGAGAGAGAGAGATCCTTATCTCTACATCCTCCTCTCTGTATCCTTGTGGAAATATTTACGTTTCCCAGAGCCCGAAACTCGAGAGTCCCCTTTTCCTCGCTGTCATATTAATGAGATTTTGCGTTTTGATTTCTGATGGATCGATTTTTGGGGGCAGGAGAGGAGGAACAGGACTCTCTACTTGACTTAACCCTCCAATTATAATTACAAATGGCTCGTGGCAAGTCCTTGTCGGGTAGAACAAGGCTGGTAATGTGAGAAAACTGATTTTTATATGAGTAATTTGATGTAAACTTGACGCTAACGGACAAAACTCTCTTGAGCGGACAGATTAAAGTGTATTTATAAAAGGAAGGTATCAATATATATATAAATTTCAACTATATCTACTTCAGAATGCTTATTTATTTGTTGAATTTCTCTGTATTGACGGACAAACTCCCTTGAGCGGACTGATTAAAGTGGATGCATTCTTTATTATGATTAAAGTATTTTCTATATATGATTATATTTTAAGTATACCTATTTCAGAATGCTTATTTATATATTAAATTTTACTTTGTACAGCAAAACTCTCTGTACTTACGGACAAACTCTCTTGAGCGGACAGATTAAAAAGAATAAAAACTTTTCCTTAAATAAAAATAAAGATATTTTCTATTTTTGAATATATATTAACTGAACCTAATTTAAAATGTAAACTCTCTGATATATATTTTTTAATATTACTAAGTTCTTAAAGTATAACTCGCTTCAACGGACACACTCCCTTGAACGGACAAAGTAAAACAGATTAATATTTGTAACGCATAATAATGGTATTTTCTATATCTATTTTAATCAAACTAATCTTATTCTTATCTTAAATGTAAGCTGTACAGAAAACCTCTTCTAAACGGACAAACTCTCTTAACCGGACAAATAGACCTTGTTCTTTGATAACTTATCACAAATATCCTTAAAAATATCCTAAATCCCACCTATATACAAGATATAACTCAAATCTTGACTGTAAACTTTATGTGCATTTAATAAAACCAATGAAAAACTAAATATTATCAATAATAAATAACTCTACAGAAATATAACCCATATTAAGGCAATTTTTCCCCCCTAAATATTCTAAAAAATCGACTCGGGAAAGGGGATGGGGCAGGAGGAGGAGGGCTAATCGAAGGGTTAACTCAGCCATCCAATTATACAAATGGCAGGTGACACCCCCTCCGGGGTGAAACTTGGCTCCTTAATATGCAAATTCCGATGCTTTTTATGGGGGGGCTACGGGTTCGAGACAATCATAATACAAGTGTTGACACTCACCCACAAAAAATAAAAAATAAACAAAATAAAAACGAAAAAAATCAGAGAACGGAAACCAATAACAAATAGCAAATAACAAAACACACAGAAACTCAAATTGACTTCTAAAAGCTGCAAAATCAGCAAAAAATTTGCATTTCAATAAACGATTATCGTAACTTTTGCGTACGGTTTTTGGTTACGCTCTCACACAGTCACGGTTACGGATTACGGATTACGGATTACGGATTAGGGGTTAAGGGTTAAGGGTTAAGGCGTCAAGGGTTTACGACCGGCAACCGGTCCAAATTGTTGCTGTAAAAGTCAAATGTGGAAAATTTATTTTATATATATTTTTAGCTTTTAAATTAAATAAAGTTTGTGTGGTGTTCGTTCTCTTTTCCTTTTGTTTTATTTGCATTTGGCATGTTGTCACCTCCTCCGTCAAGTGTTTGAGTTTTCCTCTCACGTTTCCCGGCTGCCCCCTCCTCCCTCCTCCCCTCACTTTTATTGTTTAGGCCTTTTATGGGCGGGGGGGGGAGAGACGACAACAACAAATCACGTACGGCTCTTAAATATGGCGCTCGTTTCATGTCCGTTTTCGTGTCCGGCAAAAATAAAAGAGAAATACATAATATAATATTCCAGGTTTTGGGGTTGGGGTTCCGCTTCCTGTTCGAGGTCCTGTTTCTGCTCCTGTTTCTGTTTCGGAAATGGAGCTGCGTCCATTTTGCATGCAAACGCAATTTGATAACGAGCGAACGTATTAATATCATTGAGCGCCATTATTTCACTGCCACACAGCCAGCCGGGCGCACAATCGCTCACCAGAGTCCTGCCGGAGTCAGAGTCCTGGACCCCGCTCCCTCCCTTCTTCCTTCCTTCCCCCACTCCCGAAAAGTCGGACCAAAGGACCCAACAAAAAAAATTGCGTTCATTTGAAGCGCCAAGAAAAATAACAACAACCAAAGCCAGGGAAACGAGGTAAAGAATTATTTTTTAAGTCGCTCTTTTAATGCTCTAAAAATATAGTTATCTTTACAAATAATTTCTTTGGGAAAATAATTTCCTTAATATATATTTATTAGTTTTAGGAAATTAAGTTAAGAAATTAGAATAAGCCTTTAAAGTCTTAATAAAAGTGTTCTTATTGCATTTATAATAAGATTTCTTTGATTTTTTAGAGCACTAAAAATTCTCGAAAATCGTTTTTCCATAAATTTATCTATATTTTATAGATTTTCTTATATAATCTTAAGAATTTGAATAATTCAACTTACTTTAATATATTCAAACTAGTTTGCAAGTTTTTTTGTATTTTTCAAGCTTAAGTTTGATGTGAGTTTCAAAACATAGATGGGTTTTATCACCAACAAAAAGGAAAAACTATTAAAATTATCGGAATTTTAACTTAATTTTGATATATTGGTAAATTTCAAAAACTGTGTATACATTTTATGAGAATTTCAATATCTTCTGAGTTTAAGTTTAGGAAAACAACGAAAACAATCACTATTATTAATATTAAATACGATATAATAGTTATTTTTGTTTTGAAAAAATAAGCTTAAATTTGATAAATCGATATATTTGCATTAAAAAAAGAGTTTTCAGGTCAAAATTCTATAGAAATTTTAATAGTTTCTGAGCTACCAAGAAAAAAACAAAACAATCGATATAATCAATATGTTAACCATTTAAATATTATATATTTTATATATTATATTTAAAAAATATGCTTAAAATTGATAAATCGATATATTTGAATTTAAAGAAACCGAGTTTTCGGGCCGAAATTTGATGAGAATTTAAATAATTTGCTATCTATTCAAGGAAAAAAGAAAACAATCGAAATAATCGATATATTAACCTTTTAAATAATATATATCGATGTTTTTAGATTTAAAAATATGCTTAAATTTGATAAATCGATCTATTTGGATTAAATGAATCTGAGTTTTCAGAACAAAATACTATTTTATAATATATATCGATATTTTTTAACTTTATACAAGAATTCAACACTACTTTTGAAAGTTTTCTTCTCAATTTCGCATTTGGACATTGCTCATACGCCGCATGGCCCCTGCCAAAGCATTCTCTCCCAGGGGGGAGCAGCAGGAGCTGGAGGGGGGCGTGACTGCCCATGTGGGGGCGTTGGGGTGGATGAGCAAAGAGAGCCAGGCTCTTATCGGCGCGTGTATGCAACATATTGCCACAATTCGCTGCCATCGCCGGACATTGGCAATTGTGACTGATGGCCAATAAATTTTTACAGCCATGAATGCGCTCTCTGGACATCTTTCCAGGGACGACGTGGCTATGGGGATATGGAAATGGAATTGGGAACTGGAAATGGGAGTGGGAAGCATGGCAAACGATGATCTGGAACAGGCTCTCGCCTGGCTTATCGGAGGGAAATGTTCTCCTGCTCCCGCTGCTTATTAAATAAATCAGAGGAGAACAGAGAGCAGAGAGCAGAGAGGAGAGAGTGCCACATAAATCCTTGTACCCAATTATCTCATTTGTCTAAGCGGGCCTTTGACATAACGGAAATCGGAGAAGCATAAAGACGATCCTCACAGACATTTCATTTCATTTCAATTCAAACTTCGGTCCCCGGAGAGTTGGTAAAACAAGTGCCCGGAATTGTTTTGGGGTTCAAATCTTTAATTCTGAATCTGAATCATATTCCGATTTTGTATTTATTTTATTATCAGGCAGCAACGACGGCGGCTTGGCTTATCAGCGAAAAAATGCCCAGCGAGGCGGAACATGAGTTATGGTCTTAGGGGGTTAAAGGGCGGCTCTCGCAGGGGGTTAAGACAAGACTCTGGTGCTTGCCTTCAATAACAATTTGCCCATGACTAATTGGATTTATTGGAATCGAATTTATTGTGCCGCTATATATGCTTATTTAATATTAAATTTATGCGCTGTTTATTTTCCACTTTTCTTTTTTATTTTTTTACTTTTTTTGCAGCGCAATTGAGATGAGATTTCCTGTCAGAGAAAGTGGGAGGAAAGTCCTGCAAAAGGAGGCGTGTTGAGGCCTCGCTAATGACCCTAATAAACAGTTTCGTGGCCGCTGCGCATACTAATGAGTCCTCGGACCAAGGAGCCAGCCAGCCAGGACCTCTAAGGAGACGGGACAGCAGTAGCATCATTACACTGCCCCCAAAAGTACATGTTTTATTTTTATTTTATAATATTTTTTTTACGTATTTTGTTAATTTCAAAAATACTTTGTTTAATTTATATATTTTTTATTTATATTTCTAAGGGATTAGAGGGTTATCAATAATGTTGTCTGTCCCAATAGGATTTGTAATTAATTGTACCTAAGTTCGTTCTTTATTATAATTCATTTCTTGCTATAAATACTAAGCTTATTTTATGAATTTAAAAATAGAGAATAAATAAGAAAATAAGTTGAAAAATAAGTACTCTTTCTTATTTTTATATTTAAATTAATATAATGAATATATAAAATGAATTTAATAATAATATATGACAAATATAATATTATAATATATATGATATATAATAAGAAATAGAAATATCTACGTAGAAACTTAGAATTAGAAATAGAAATAGAATAAAGAAATAGATATACCTACAAACCTTCTATTTTATTAATTTAATAGAATTTTATATATTTTCTTTGTATTTTTGGTTAAAAATTACAAAATTATATGTAACTTTCATTTCTTTGATTATAAAAGATATCAGCTAAAGATTGTTTTCTTGTATTCTATGATTGGTTTATAGTTTTAATTTAATTAGATTAATAAAATGATTTAACTTGGCTAAAAGTTCATAAATTCTTAAAATTATTGTACAAATAAACCCAATAAAATCTTTCTTAATTATGTTCTTTGCTTTACATCTTCTATTTTCAGTACTAAAATACTTGATTACTAATTTAAAGCTAAATAATAAATAATAGTGTACAATAATTTAAGGTATCAATTGTTTTAGGTATCAAATTAAACCATAAAATATCCCATTTTAAATATTTTAGTATTTTTAAAAAGATTTATAGCTTATAGTATTATTATAATAAATATTTTTTATCCGGGAGATTATATGAATATTTAGGTTATAAACAATTTTAGGTACCAAATTAAACCATAAAATGTATGTACTTTTGTATATCTAGCAGAGTTTTTTATTATAATTAATTTTTCTGGTAGATTATATGAATAATTGTGTTATTATTTTATATTTTATATCCATAATTTCAAACTAAATAATAAATAATAATTTAAGGCATCAATTAGTTTTTGGTACCAAATTTAACCATAAAGTGTACCTATATATATATTTTAGTACTTTTAGCAAAGTTTATTGTTGTTATTATTATAATAAATATTTGTTTCTAGAAGATTATAAAAATACTTAGGTATAAACTATTTTAGGTACCAAATTTAACCATAAAATGTACCCATTTATAAACATTTTTTTATTTCTAGCAGAGTTTATTATTATAATTATTTTTTCCTAGTAGATTATATGAATGATATTATTATTTTCTCTGCAGGTACACTCAGCAGCACCCGCAGCGCAGCAGCAGGAAGGAGCAATAACGATAATAATGCAAAGTGCAGGACGTCAACACCTCCTGTTCGCACCCCATCTTCTTCCAGTAACATCCTGCTCGTCCACCCCTGGCCCAAACCCAAACCCAAACCCAAACCCAAACCATATTCATCTCCGGGCTTCGAGCTTCCTTTCGGGGGCAAAACACACACATAATGAGCAATCCATCTGCGGCAACACCCGCACGTAGTTTAGTGAAATTCCGTTGATTTACATGGATAGTTATAGCACAGGTCCTTTTTGGGTCCTGCCATGTGTGTGTGTGTGTTGCTGCCTGCCCTCTCTCTCTCCTGCTGGCTTAATAAATTGTTTGCCATTAATAACAATAAAAATAGATAATCTCCGTATAACAAATTAATGATGTGCGCCGGCAGACAGAGAGCGTCCTATATGACAGCTGGCAGCGAGAGCGAGAGCGAGAGCGAGAGCGAGAGGTCCTTCAGGCCGAGAGGGTGGCAGCCAGGAGAGAAAATATGAAAACTTTGACTTCCACTTGCTTGCAACACTAGACAACAGGTTTTTTTTATCGGTATATAAAATATCTATTAAATATAAGGAAGCCAAATTAAAAATTTATTATATTTTATAATAATTATAAACACAATTTTAATATATAAAATATTTAAAAACAAGAAAGGAAGCTAACTTCGGCCCGCCGAAGTTGGTATACCCTTGCAGATTCCTATTGTATAAATTATAATCTATTCCAATATAATATGAACTACTTTCATATACATACAATTTTTGCAGGCTTACAGTTTTTTTTTTACATTTTTTCACATTTTTACATGTAAAGTAAAATGTAATTTTTCTCCACATTTACCGATCGTTTGTATGGCAGCTATATGATATAGTCGTCCGATTCTTATGAAATTTACAACAAAATTCTAAAATAATATATAATGCTTGTATCCCAAAGTAGAAAAAGTTATGTTGAATACTGACAAAGCTATAATTTTTTTTCTGAAAATTTCCCGACCGTTCCTATGGCAGCTATATGATATAGCAGTCCGATTTTTATAAAATTTTATCCAAAAATCAGAAACAATATAAAAAGCTCATAACCGAGAGTTAATCAATTTATGTTAAAAAACAGTCAAGTTATAATTTTTTTTCAACAAATTTAAGGATCGGTTGTATGGCAGCTATATGATATAGTTGACCGATCCGGCTCGTTCCGACTTATGTACGAGTGAGAGTATATAGAAGACTATCTACAAAGTTTCATTCAGTTAGCTTTAAAACTGAGGGACTAGTTCGCGTATAATCGGACAGACGGACAGACGGACAGACGGACAGACGGACGGACAGACGGACATGGCTAGATCGACTCGGCTGTTGATGCTGATCAAGAATATATATACTTTATAGGGTCGGAGATGACTCCTTCACTGCGTTGCAAACTTCTGACTGAAATTATAATACCCTGCAAGGGTATAAAAATTATAAATATATGTAAAAGGAGGACTACAAGAAAGTATTTATTTTCAAGGTATTATAACATCAGTCAAAAGCCTCAAATTAAGTGAAGAAATCGTTTCCGATCCTGTAAATCATATATACTTACTTACTTAATTTACTTAATTTTTTCAAAAATTTTGTAAGGGGTTACATTGTCAAAATTCTCAAAAAATCACACTTACATTTTAAAATTGTAAATTTATTATGAAGAACGAATTTCGAATTGAAATTAACAAATTTTTGGCTTAGTTATGATAGATTTTCATGCTCCCCAAAAGTTATCTTTCTTTCTTGTTAACTAATAAATAATAAAAAAAATTATTTTAATATAGTAATAATAAGAATAAAAAGAATCTAAAAATAAGAGAGTAATAATATAAATATTAATATAAGTAATAAAATCAAAAACAAACAAATAATACAAAAAATATTATAATAAAGTAATAATAATAAAAATAATCTAAAAATAATAAAGTAATAATGTAAATATTTATATAAATAATAAAATCTATAATTAAGTATATAAAATAAATTATATCTTTATAAATTATCTAAATTAAATCGTTATAAAATTAAATTAAATCGTTATATATATTTATTTTAATTAATATTGTTGAGTATAGATTTTATTATTTACTTATATTTTATTTATAAATATATAAATTATTATTTTAATTTTAAGGCAAGAGTATAATATAACTTTAGCTCCCCAAAAGTTAGCTTTCTTTCTTGTTAACTATTAAATAATAAAACAATTGCTAAATAATAAAGTAATAATGTAAACATTAATATAGATAATGAAATATAGATAATAAAAAATATAGATAAAAAAAATATAAATTAAATGAAACCTTTAGAAATTATTTAAATTAAATCTTCATAAATTATTTACATTAAATCCTTATAAATTATCTAAATGAAATCGTTATAAAATCAAATTAAATCGTTATACAAATTTACTTTAATTAATATTGTTGATTATAGATTTTATTATTTATATAAAAATATAAATAATAATTTTAATTGCATTTAATTGAATCAAAATCAAAACCTTTACCCTGTTCTTTAGTGTTTAGTTCAGGCCTGTGCCTCCCCTGGTGGCTGTAACCCCTCACCAACCCGGTCCTGAAAGTCATAACCCAGCGGACACCAGGACACCAGGCTCGTCCTGCCAGGGTCTCGGAGGTGAGTGTTCCGCGGAGGACGTGCCACTTGGTGTGGCTAGGTCTTGCTTCTGGTCCTGCTGCGGTTTGGGGATGTGCCAGCAAGGACAACTCCCCGAGGAGTCATGTAGTTGAGCAAGGATTTGAAGTAAATTAAAAGTCACTCACACCTCGCCCCCGAGTTCATTATTATGATATTCGGTGTCAGCGCCCCGTGTTGGGCCAACCCTCGGACTCTCAAAGGGCGTGGCAGCAAAAAACCGAAACTCAATTATAACAATATGCTCAGATTTTCCCTTCTCTCGTTCTTTTTTTTTCTGTGTTGTTGTATCTTTTTCAATTTGAAGCAAAGGCCTCGGCTTTACCTGCTTTTGGACAATGAAGCGGATGAGGCCCGGGCCATAAACTAACGCCAATAGCCATAACTATGAACTAATAAGGCTAAGAAAGTGGAGCAGAGAGAAAAGGGGTATATATATCGGTTCCCCGAGAAATGCTGCTAATCATCGGACAATGAAATAAATTACAAACATTGTTTGGAATGGATGAGAGTTGAGGCCCTCGCTGCCCGCTGTGAAAATTGAAAAGCGTTCGGGCTCGAAATCCCTGGGATCTCTCTCTCCATCTCTCAGGCGAAAAGATTAACACCCAAAAGACGGAACCGAGTTGCACGTTTATTCAGAGTGTGAATAAATTAAGGCATCAAAAATCATAATACAAACGATCGGTCCACGATAAACACTTTGATTAGCGTTCTCCCCCCGTCGATGGAAACCAATCGACTCCCGCTGCGAAATTGAAATGGAAGCAACTCCCGAGAAGAGACCCAATAACCAGAGAGAACTGGAGAAGAGGAGAGCTGGAGAAGCTGAGCGAGAGAGCGGCGGCAAAACACCAAAATGATCATAATTATGACAATCATCCAGTGGGATCCACAGTGGGATCCACAGTGGTCACTCCAGACTCACCTGGGGACTGGTTTCGGGCGCAAACTGATGGAGCGCTAATCCCCATTGTTGCTGCTTCCCTTTGTTTGGGGGCCCTTGTTGTTGGCTTAAGAATCTGTTACAGAAAACTTAAAAGCGTCGCTTTAATAACTTTATTGATTTCGATTAAGCGCTATAACGTAGGGTATGAGCTGATCACTGACCAGTATCAGCCGTAATCAGTCGGGTATATTGGTTTTTAAGAGGGAAACTAAAGAAAAAATTAATAAAAAAAATATATTATTTATTTGATATTTTATATATTATTATTATTTATTATTATTGTAGTTATTTTTATTAAAAATCTATGAACACGTAAGGTTTTACAATTGAAAATATATGTTTTAGAGATTTTTTAATTCAAATTCCTTCATTTAAATTGTCCAAATTGAAGGAATTTAAATTAAAAAATTATTCTAAATCGGGATCTTAAAAGTTTTATTACACAAAAAAGAAATACCTCAAAAATGCATTTCAAAGAACTTTAAATTGGTATTTATCGATCAATTTACAAAACTTTATAATGGAAAATATTGAAATCACATTCATTTACAATTTGTTTAGTAAAACTCCATATTTATCGGTAATTTCATATTACAATAATTTAATATATTAATAAACATTGGAAAAATCCATAGCTTAGCTATGGATTCTTTTATTTGGAACAAAAAACCTTTCAACGTAATTTATTGAAAAATAAATTAGATTATTATATTTTTTAAATGAAGTTTTTTTAAGGAAAGTATAAAATATTAAAAAAAAAATGTTTAACAAAAAATGTTTTCCTTTTTTCAAAGAATTTGATTACAAATCAATTAAGTAATTAACCTAAATCAAAAAATATATACTTTTAGCGAACATTTGCAACATTCTATGGGTTGAATATCTGAATTTATCGATATTTAGCTCTATTTTTATAATCAGATAATTTAAAGGACAAATCAAAGTTTACAAAAAAAACATAACTAAGCTAAAAGATCTTTAATTTAAATTTATATATTTATTTATTTATTTATTTTTAATACATATTTCAAATATTTGCAATTTCTTGACTGTTTAATTTCATTAATTTTATTATAAAAACTTTATTATTTGTAGCGCATTTTATGAACCCGAAAGCCTGAGCCCAAGTCCGACTCCGATTGGCCTTTTCCTCATCCTCCTCCTCCCCATAAACAATCCAAACAATGAACAATAAGCTTAACAAAAATATTTTCAGCTCAATAAAAAACTCATTTACAACAAAAGCAAAGCGAAAAGCGAAGCTTAAGGAGCTGGGAATGAACTCTATAAACCGAATCTGAATCCGATTCCGATTCCGATTCCAACTATTTTGTATACATAGCGATACGCACAAATAGACTTAATGAAAAACGTGTGAAGAATAGTTAAGAGCGTCCAATTTGATTTGCATCGAAAAGTAATTGAGCCACAAAAAAAAAAATAAAGAGAAGAAGATGTAGAGAAATGCGCCGCGGGGCACGAGTCGCGTCTTGTCTCGTCTCGTCTCGAAGAGATCTTCGGATCTTGTGAAGACGTGGAAAATCTTTCAAATCATGCACAATTATTAAAATCCATAAACGTAATAATCATATCAACAGGCAGCAACAATAACACAGCCAGGCGGAGGGAGCCATTAACAGCATGCCACAGCAGAGGCAGAGAGGCATCCAGGAACGCCCCGGGGGCACAGCAGATGGAGACGAGGCAAAGCGCGACCACTGAAAAATTAATAAGCAATAAAATTGCCATGAAATGAACTACACGCACACACACACACATACTCTTTACAAATTCCCATGAAAGCCGACTTCTCTCTCTCTGTTCTCTGCGGTATTTATACCGTTTGCAAGCAGATTGGGCGAAGCCCGAATGCAAATTCAATTGACACTTGGCGGGATCTTGGGACAGGTTTCCGTTTCGGTTTCTGTTTCGGTTTCCTTTACTCAGCTTCGAGCCCCCCACTGGGGCACTCTCTTTCCCTCTCTGCCTCTCTTCCTGCCAGGCCCCTGCTCAACCGCAAATCGGTTATATGCTGAGGTCTCTCTCAGTTGCAGCCTGATTAATGGGCCCCGGACACTGAGAGTGCCTCTGTTGCGGACTGCTTCTTTCTTTCCAATTTTAATTGCATTTCAATTATTGTTGAGACCAATAAGGATTTTTCGAAATTTTAAAAACATATTTTAAAGAGCAAGATCAGTTAATAAAGTTATCAAAGTTACAGCACCTCAAATGTAAAAACGTACTAATTGGCAAAGAAAAAAAAAGGGAAAACAAACAGCTTGTCATCTTTCCAAGTGTCAAAATTGACAACCTCAAGAGTAAATCTTACTCTTTAAGTGGCTCTCCCGCTCTTAGGTTCCACTTTTCTAGCGGGAGAACAAACAAAGTAACGGCACTTTCTTTGGAATGATATTCAAGAACAGAACAAAAAAATGAGCGCGCGTATAGAGAAAAACGAGGATAAGAGGAAAAAGGAAAATAGCGTTGTTTCACTTACTCGTTTACATTGGTTGTTGTTGCGGGCTCCAAATGTGAAAATGCAAACGAAATAACACGCAAAAAAAAAGGAAAAAACACACACACAAAACACAAAACAAAAAGGGAACTTCTAATTTTCATAATGCATGCATTTGCCCGCTTCTTCCATATCTCTCTCCCCCTTTTTTTCTTATTTACAGCTATCACATTTGAGAGTAGAGACAATAGAGAGCATAAAATGGACCTTTTTCTTCACATTTGTTGCACTTGCACTTACAAAAAACAAAAAACAAAACTAAATACACTGATCAGTGACACCTGCCACTGTTTTTCCGCCGTAACTTTTCCGCTTTTCACTCTTTTAACCGTTCTTTTTGCAATTAGAAAATTTTCGCACATTTTTCGCCTCCGTTTTGCCCGCAAACTCTCAAGGAACTGATTTCCAAAGGCCACCGGGAGAGTGGCTTCGCCATAATGGAATGCGACGAGAGAGCAAATATGCGACAATATCAGAGCTGGCCACTTCCAAAAAACTTCCAGCTTGTGGATTGTAACTTCCTAGATGTAGAGTTTAACCGTTTTTTCTAGATTTACCGATCGTTCCAATTTAAAATATAGTTTTCCGATTTTTATAAAATTAATAACAAAATTCTAAAATTATAAAAAATACACCTAAGTAGATGAAAATAAAATGGAAAACCGCCACGTAATTTCTAGACATTTTCTGACCGTTTGTATGGCAACTATATGATATAGTCGTTCGATCTGGCACGTACTGGCTTATATACTAATGATTTATTTAATTTTCTGCATTGTAAATATATTTCTTACCGTTTTTTTCCACCTTTTTGGCTAAAAATTGGCTAAAAGAATAGAAAAAAGAGCAAAGAGCCGTCGGAAAATCTGAAGTAAACTCTTCAAAAAAGCCCCGTCTTTTCCTAATTCCGATTTATTACCCTTTTCCTTTGATGGCTCCTTAAAATAGATGCACATATGTCCAGCTCTTAATTTTAATGCTTCCATATAAAGATGATGATGCCCCATTATTATGGCCATATTCTCGGCCATTTGCGGGCTATTTCCAAGGAAAACACACTGTTGGAGTTTTCTGATTTGAGTGTATTTTTTTGATGCCATTTAAATTGCCGTTTATTGAATTTGCAAGGCTTTCAAGGACCAGGACGAGGACGAGGACAAGGACCTAAGCTCTCGGGGGATAAATGATAATCGTAATTGGTTTGTTTATGTGGTTTTTCGCTCTTTACAGATTCGCATTTTATTCTTGTTTGACAATCGGTTTTGTGTGTGTTTTTTAGATACAATATAATTTTTTGTAGCATTTCTTTTGCATTTCTATATGTAATATTGTGTGTGTTTCTATATACTTTCTCCTTCTCTTACACAAAAAAAAATTTCGCTTACTTAACTCTTGGATTTCTATGTGGATTTTTCTTTCTCATATTTTTTATAATTGTTTTGTTTTCTCTTTGCTAAATTAAATTACATTTTTACACGCACAGACATGCTCTCTCTCTCACGCATTCACACACTTGGAAAAAAAAATGTCCTTAGTCGTTACACTTTAATTACATAATTATAATTAGATTATTCATGTTTCAAGCATTGCTTTGGGCATCAGCCACTCTCTAAAAAAAAAGGGGGATATACATGTACATATTAATGATTAATTCATTTACAACACTAATTTAGTCTCTCTCTGGGAACAAGGTCTAAGAATACACAAAAAAAATAAGCACTACATTTAATCAAAAAAAAAAGAATTATACAATATTTGAATAAATAAATCACTTAAGGAATATTCAAGCTCTCAACCGAAGATGGAAATTTGCAGGAAAACTTAGAAAGTCAAAAGGAAAACCAGTGAGCAAAATATTCTAGGAACGCAAGAATCAAGGTTATGTTAAGGATGCAATTAAGGATATGGATCCCTCGATGGTTGCCTCACGTGTTGTTAAACAGCAGGGACTCGATGCTGAAGGGATTGCTCCGCCGCATGCTGATCGGCGAGGTTTGGTGCACCAAATTGGCCACCGCCGCCGCCGCCGCCGCCGAGGAGGCGCTGCTGTTGCCATGATGAGAGTGATGGTGCTGCTGCTGGAGGATCTGACCCTGACCCTGGACAGGACCATGTCCAAGCTGCTGCTGCTGTTGGCTTTGGCTCTGCAGGTTCAGTTGGTGGAATGCCTTGGCGGGGAAGAGCAGCGGCTTCGGCGAGTCCCGCTCCCGATCCCGCTCCTCCGACTCATTACCGTCCATGGGCTCCAGCTTGCCAAAGACTCCACTGTTGAGGCCACCATTGGACATCATCGAGTTGGGCGCCACGGAACTGGGACTGCCCAGGCTGCCGCCGCCGCCAATGAAGCTGCCCGCCCGCGAACTATCCCCATCCCCGTCCATCCCGCAGTGGATCGAGGAGTTCTGCTGCGATGAGGAGGCGGCACCCAAGCGGGCGGGACTCACGGCATCGCTGTCCAGCTCATCGTCGCTGTCCGTCCCACCAACCACATCGATCTGGATGCCATCGTCCTCGAGGTCCGAGTCCGAGAACGTCCCGTTCGCCTTGTGCTGTGATATGTACTCGGCCTTGAGGGCCTCCAAGTCCACGGTGATGCCCTTGGCCTGGAGCTTCCTCGCCTGACGGTCGATCGCCTTCGCCAGCTTCTTTCGGCGACGAGCTCTATATTTTGGGAGAAAAAATTAAAAGTAGAAGGAAAATTCATTAATTTAAAGGAACAAAATATAAGGGGAAAGAGTATAGTTAAAATCTTATATTAACTTGCATTTTTCTGCTTTCTTATTTATTTATTTGTAAACATAATTTGTATTTCCTTATTTAAAATGATATTTCTTTAATAATATTAAAGTCAAGGCTACTTTCGCCCTCTTTAAAAAAAAAAAAAAAAAAACAGAAGGAAAATGCATTATTTTAAGGTTATAAAAGGGAATAAGTATAGTTAATACTTTATATTAACTTCATTGTTCTTCTTTCTAATTATTTATTTATTAAAAGTACAAATGCTATTTCTATATTTAAACTTCTATTTCTTTATAAAATTAATATCAAGGCTACTTTGGCCATCTTTATAAAGAGTTTTTGTTAATAAAACACTTTGATTTAAATACAAAAATACACAACAATTATCAAGCGAATGCTTCACACATTATTTTTGCCTGATTTTAATATTTTATTAACACTTTCCGAAATGACAACTCGTTTCAGTGAGTTTAAACTGAAATCATAAATGAAATGATGATCAAATGTGCCATTTGGCATGTCATTCGTTTGTTATTTTTAATTCGAAATGCTTGCAAATGGGATTGTGAATAATTTGAGTCATTAAATTGATACTTTTTATGATAATTATGACAGTCTAAGATTGGGTTTTATATTATTTGAAATTAGTAATTAATAATAACTAAGATTCAGAGCACCTTTATTTATATTCTTTGAAATTAATATTAAATAATAATTAAGATCCAAAGCTACAAAGCAACGTCTTTAGATAAGTTTTCTTTTATGTATTTGAGACTTTGTTTTATGTGTGAACTATAGTATTGTCTTCTAGTTTTTAAAGATTTTTAATATATATTTATAAATTTTCCAAACTCACCTCTCCTTGGCCTTGAGCTCGTTGGGCGGAATGGGCTCACCGCTGCAGGTCTGCGGCTGGGCATTGTGCGCGGGGCGGCCGGGTCCCTTTTTGGTGTGCTCACGCTTCCGGACCTTGGCACGTCGATTCTGGAACCATACCTATCTGGAACAAAGCGTATAATCTCAGCAAAGGTGATCCAAAATGGGAGTTTATTATGAAAGGTACTAATAATAATAATATAATATAAGAAAATACACCATAATAATTTAATAGAGCTCCTATTTCTTTTTTACTTCTTTTAATTGAAAAATGTGATAAAAATAATTAAAAACTATTGAGTATGATTGATTATTATAGATATTTACTTAATTCAATAAGTAAAATACAGATTTTTCTAAATAATTTAATAGATTTAATAATAAATCTTTAGGAAAAGCTAACAAATAGTGTAGAAAAATATAATAAAATATATTTTATAATTTAACAGAACTCCTATATATTTTTTACTTCTTTAATTGAATATAATATATATATATATTGAATTGAATAGTATAACATAATATTATAATATGATGTAATACATATTATAATTTAATAGGACTCCTATATCTTTTGAACTTCTTTTAATTGAAATAAATGTATCATGAAAAGTGTTTCAAAGTATCAAAAACTATTGAGTACAAAAAATTATTATTATATTATAGATATATACCTAATTCAAAAAGTCAAATAGAGATTTTTCTACATAATTAAATAGATTTAATAATAAATCTTTAAGAAAAACTAAAAAAGAAGTATAATATATTATAATATAATATATATTATAATTTAACAGAACTTATAATATGTATTATAATTTGACAGAACTCCTATTTTGATTTCTACTTCTTTTAAATGAAAAATGTGATAGAAAGTATCAAAAACTATTGAGTATATTGAATTATTATAGATATTTACTCAATTTAAAAAGTAAATTAGAGATTTTTGTATATCATTTAATAGATTTAATAATAAACCTTTAAGAGCAGCTAAAAAAATAGTATAATATAATAATATAATAATATGTAATACATATTATAATTTAATAGAACTCCTACTTCTTTTGAACTTCTTTTAATTGAAAAATGTAACATAAAATATGTTTCCAAGTATCCGAAACTATTTAGTATAATAAATGACTTAATTTAAAAAGTAAAATACAGATTTTTCTTTACAATTTAATAGATTTACCAATAAATCTTTAAGAAAGACTGAAAAAAATTGTGAAATATAGTATAATATAATATAATATAATAAAATAATTGAACAGAACTATTTCTTTTTACTTCTTTAAATTAAGAAATGTAATAGAAAGTATGAAAAACAAAAGCTAATAAATTAGTATCAATATTTTTCTAATTCAAAAAGTAAAATACTGATTTTTCCATATAATCTAATTGGTTTAACAATAAATCTTAATAAAAAGCTAAAAAAAAGGACCCCTCAAATCCCTTTCAACTGAAACTAAACTCACCGCAACTCGCGACTCCTTGAGATCCAGCCGCATGGCGAGTGCCTCGCGCATAAAGATGTCCGGATAGTGGCTGGCGGAGAAGGCTCGCTCCAGCTCCTCCAGCTGCCAGGAGTTGAAGTTGGTGCGGGACCTGCGGCGCTTTGCTGCGCTGCTATCGTCATCGCCGTCGCCGGGAAAGCCTGCAAGGAGCAAAAAGGGAAAATTATGAAAATTATGAAAAAAAAGTAGAAATTAGGAATGGGTAAATGTGTAAATGAAATGAAAATCAAGTCATTAAGGGTGTTGGCTTATTAAAACTAATTAGGGTGTTGCCAAAAACTAACCCCTCAACCCCCCCAAACTAACCCCTCACACGCACACTCTGGGGAAACCCGGAAAAACCCCCGAAAAATAAAGCATAGAAAACATGGGCGCAAAACACTTTGTTCTCCGACACTAAAAACCCTATAATTAAGTGTTGGAAAATTATTATTTAAATTAGCCGAGACACAAACACACACACATATAAACACACACGGAATGCATAAATATTCATAATCATATATTTCAATTACACCGCCAAAGGGGCCAGACCGGACCAGAGACCGCTCTCTCTCCCCTTCTCTCTCCCTTCCGCTCTCTTCATTTCCCACTGCCGGCGGCTCACAATAAAAACGAAACAATTTAATTACGTTTCTATTCCCGCCCCGCTCCCCGCTCCTTCTTCCGCTTCTGATCTGATCCCCAGGATGCATACATAGTTTTCTATATTTAGATTATACACCCGAAAGGGGGCGTGACGCGGAATGCATGCAAAAGGCCCCGCAATTTATCAAATTAACTCCGATCTTCTCCGGTCCCAAAAGGGAGCTGGAAAGGAGAGAGCAAGAGAAGGAGAAGGAGAGAGAGAAGTGGGAAGAGGTCGCGTCGCTCTCTGGTCCCTGGTCCTAGTTCCAGTTCCAATCCCAAGGTGTTTTTGGGGTATTAGATGATGGCCAGACACACTGGAGGGAAGCACAGTGCAGGGCAGTGAATTAGGAACAATTTATGGGAAATGAAAAATAAACTAGGGCTCACTTTAATCGAATTAGAAATAATAATAAAAAACTATTATTTTATTAAAGAAAGCTTTTCCATTAAGATTTTTATTGAATTAATAAATTTAAATACTAAATTAAAAATTAAATAAATAAAATAAAAAGAAAAGTGGAATCTAACTTCCGAAACTGAAGCATTGTATACCGTTGCAGGAAATCGATCATTACTAAGCCAAAAATGCATTATTTTCAATTTGGAAAACTTTTCTAGGCTAGTTTTTATTGGGCTAAGAAATCAGCATTGTCAACTGAAAATTTTGAAAATTAATAGTAATAATAATAGCATAAAAAGGAAACAATTTCTTAATTTTAATAAAATATAAACTTTACCTTTACTTCAATAGAGTTTTTAAATTATATAAATTAGCTCTTTAAATTTTGAAAATTAATTGAAAGTAATAGTTGTTTATAATAAAAAAAACCTACATTTTACCATTTAAATCAACATCAAATTGTTGTAAAACTTTAAAACATAAGGCATTACATTTATTTATTTAATACACGTAAACTATTCACTATTCACATAAACTCCACGAATTTACAACTAATAAGATTTAAATTATCTGTAATAAATGAAACAAAAAAGTCGAATTTATAAATGGTTGGTTAACTTTATAAAAATTGCATTATTATCTACCCAAATATTCAATTAAACTTTAAGTATTATTAATACATATAATATTAAACAACAGTTACTTTATTTAAGACTCTCCAGCCACTTAAAGTTGCATCACAAGTGCCTATCGAGTTAATCGATACCTTTGACGATGACGTTTTTTCTGGATAAACGAGGTCATAACATAAAAAAACACCGGAGGGACGAAATAAGCATGCCAGAAATTAATTCAGAATAAAAACTCATCGAGTGTTGCATCACAATAACGATAACGACTGCCTATCGAGTTAATCGATACCTTTTTACGATGACTCTTTCTGTGGAAACGCAGCCATGCAATCACTCATTTAGTGGCTTGCTACATTGTATCCGGCCAGAGAGTGACGAATAAAAACGCATCCAAAGCGCCGCCACTCAACTCCCCGCCACAGCCTGACTTTGTAATCACATTAATTTCGGTATTTAGATGGTGACCCCACCTTCCCCCATCTCCCTAGCCGACTCCCTTTGGCGGCGGCCTTGCCACAATTGCGAACGGACTACCTACATACGCACACCGTGCATTAAAGCGCAATAACAAGAGGACGCCCCTAATGAATGGCTTGCATTCTGCTGTTAAGTGTACCTAATTATGCGTGCCGCACTGTAACGCTTCACGACGTCACTATCTCCATCTCGCTTTGTCAAACCCGTTTGTTTTAAACGTTTGAGTGAGCGAACGAGATGAAGCGAGAGCAAGAGCGAGTGTAAGAGTGTGTGTGTTAATAACTCAATAACAACACCAAATACACAACAATAATAGAGACATTAAATGGAGAGCGACAACAAGGAGAGTGCGAGCGAGATGGCCGGCCCACAAAGTGCATTCAAATGACTTAATAATAACAGAGAGGTGGTGAGCGGTGTTCCGAGTGCCCAAACATAATTTATGTTTTCTTTTCTCTTTTTCGGCGGGTGTACCGTGTGTGTGTATGTGTTTGTGTGGGAGCCAATGCAAACGGTAATTGAAATTTATTATGATTATTGCACGCCCAGCAATGTGCAGTCTGAAGTGTGCAGCATTTGTGCAGCGTGCAACTAACTCCCCAAAATTCGATGTCAGCCAGACTGCAATTTGGCAACATTGCATAGCCACACACACATACACATGCACATACACACACAAACTCTCCCTAACCTCAAAAGCGGCGAACAAAACGAAACGAGCCAAAGACCGAAAATTAAAATGAAACAGAAACAAGAAAGGAAGCTAACTTCGGCACGCCGAAGTTTGTATACCCTTGCAGATTCCAATTGTATCAATTCTAATCTATCCCAAAATAATATAATATGAATTACTTTCATATTCATACAATTTTACAGTTTTACATTTTTTACAGTTTTACATTTTTTACCGACCGTTTGTATGGCAGCTATTTGATATAGTCGTCCGATTCTTATGAAATTTACAACAAAATTCTGAAAAAATATATAAAGCTTATAACCGAGAGTTGGTCAAGATATGTTCAAAAAAAGTGAAATTAAAATTATTTTTTCTAAAAATTGACGGATCGTTTGTATGGCAGCTATATGATATAGTCGTCCGATCTGGCCCGTTCCGACTTATGTCCGAGTGAGAGTATATAGAAGACTATCTGCAAAGTTTTATTCAGATAGCTTCAAAACTGAGGGACTAGTTTGCG